>JAOWBR010177078.1:0-10967 GCA_028571145.1 Dionaea muscipula
AAGTCGTAAAACGGTCACGTAAAAACCGTAAACACTATTCACGAAAAGTACTATTCACCGAAAAATGAAATTTTCTCGACATGCTAAATCAATCATAATGAGCATGAATAAACATAAAAATGGCCATAAAATCCGGGGTATAACAATTTAAAGATGGATCTTTTGGAGAGGATACTGAAGAAAACTATGAAAGAGCATGGAGAGAGTGGCAGGACCTGAATGACTACATCTTCTTCCCAGAAAGAAGATGAATTTCTTTGCCTTATGTAATTTTTGCCTTTTGACAGATTTTTGTATTGGTTATGTGCTGTAAAACATTTTAAAGCATTTGAGTAAAGATACTTTTACTCTCTGCTCTTTTCAATTATCTGTTGTTTATTTTGGCATCATCAAAAAGGGGGAATTTGATAGGATTAATTGTATTAGGTTTTGATGATGTTGTAAATTAAATGCTTAGATAATTGTTAAATTAGCATAAATGTTGCATATAGCAACTTAAACAGATTAGGGTTGAAGATACAGTGTTGGAAGAATCAGCTTTGAAGAAGCAACGTTGACTAGTACAACTTTGCTAAGGCAGTCGAGACTGAGAACATTGCTAGAGGCAGTTTAGACTGAGGAATTCACAGAGGCAGACTAGACTGAGGAGCACTGTAGTAGTTGAGGTCATAGAGGCAGTTTAGGCTGAATTTGCACAGAGGCGGTCGAGGCTGAATTTGCATGGAGGCAGTCGAGGCTGAATTTGCACAGAGGCAGTCGAGGCTAAATTTGTACAGAGGCAGTCGAGGCTGAAAAGGACACAGAGTCAGTCGAGACTAGAAATGAAAGAAGGCAGTCGAGACTGGAAGTGACACAGAGGCAGTCGAGGATGAAGATTAACTGTAGCAGTTGAGGAAGGAAAGTAAGGAGGCACTCTAGACTGACAATCCTGAAGGCAGTCGAGACTGAGGTTCACGAAGGTAGTCGAAGTTGCAATGTCAAGAGGCAGTCTAGGTAGACTCAGCTGTGTCAGAATCAGATTTGTCTCAACCAGTTGAGACTGGGACAGTCTAGGGTTTATAAAGCCAAAGTCATAATAACATGCCACGTGTCAAAAAGGAAGGTTAAATAGAAAAGAAGATTGAACAAATATTAAATTCAAATCATTGAATTTAATATAAGATTATTGGAGACGTTGAAGACAATACAAAAATCACGTGATTCTGATCCATGCAAAAAGGCAACACAACTTTTTGAAAAAGGGAAAGTCAGATTTGGGAACCCTAACTTTTAAAGGAAGCTTTTTGAAAGCATACACGAAAAGGGAAAGATGACCAAGACCAGATCCACCCTTTTCGGGATTTCCAGAAGAATTAGAGGAAGAAGAAGATCATTTTTTAATGTCTCTCCAATGGGTAGAAATCTCACTGAGGGGATAAATACCCAGACACGAAGAAGAAGGCGATACAAATTTACTACGATTTTTTAAGAACTATTTCTGCATCTCAAGTTTCAAGTTTCATCCAGAAATACTGAGCCACTCAAGAATCACTGTTTGTGATTCATCCAGCAAGGCTCCAGAATCACTGTTTGTGATTCAAAGACAATAACTCATGATCATTTTTATTGAAGATCAGTGAAGTGGTGCATCCACGAAGGACTGAAGATCAGTGAAGTCGTTGCTGTGAAGGAACTGCAAGTTGGTGAAGCAACGAGGTTGTGAGGGACCAAGGCAGCAGTTGAAGCAGGCAAAGGGGTGAAGGACTGAACCTATTAAAGTAATTCGAGGGTTGTGAAGGAGCATAGATTATGGTAGAAGTCGAAGACACATCGTCGAAGGAGCTGCATTGGGGTTCACAGTCGTTGAGTTGACTATCATTATTGTATTTGGTGTCATAAACAATAGTGGATTCCTCTCACACCACATGAAGAAGAGAGGAATAGAGGATTACACCGCCTTGAACCTCTATATATTGCGTGTCATTTACTTTACAGTTTTGCATATCATACACATACCATACTAAGATTAAAATAGTAATATTTAAAGTGATTTGAAAACTTATCTTAAAAGGGGTTATAATAATATTATCCGCTGCACAACTTTGATAAAGTTGAAAAAGTTTTAAAACGTATAAGTTCATTCACCCCCTCCTCTAAATTTATAGAGCCCCATTTAGGGACCAACATTATGGATGCACGTGTTTCATTATGAAATGCCACATTATCATTATGATGGTGAATAGTAGTAGTAATAAAAGATTTTACCATCTCCTCAAATGATCCCGAGCCAGTCGTGGCTTGCGGTTACGTTTGTACCTTATAGGGCTGCTGTTGTGGGCCAGACAGTATAGATTGTTGTTGGCGATTAGGTGCATGACCGTCTCTTTGTTAGTTCTGGTTGGGGATACTCCAACGAAGGTTAGGATTACGATGAATGTATCTTGAATTTTGGGCATCCCACTTCCACTGACCTTGGTCAGTGTAACCCCACACAGCGTTTGCCTCTTGCATTTGATCATCATCTTGGAATGAAGGGCGAGCATCTGTGGCATGAGTCTGGCTGAGGCAGACGTCACAAGCCTTGACTTGTGGTACTTGTGCTGTAGCCATTTGTCTTACAAGAGAGGTTAGCTCTGCAATAGATTGTTCAATATTTGTTCCAATAGTAACCTCATTTACCCTCTTAGTAGGGTTGTTCTGTCTTACCCCAAATTGATGGGTATTGGCTGCCTTGGAAGAGATAAATTCCTCAGCTTCACGAATGGTTTTATTAACCATGGCTCCACCAGACGCAACATCAATGAGAAATCGATCAGTCGGGCAAAGCCCTTCATAAAAACAGATCATCAACAAATTCTCATTGATTTGGTGGTTGGGGCAGCTAGCACACAATTATTTAAATCTCTCCCAATATTCATGGAGAATTTCCCCGTGTTGTTGTTGAATACCATAAATTTTTTGTGTATGGATGGAAAAAGGGTGGCGGGGAAATATCTCTCAAGGAATAATGTTTTCATCTGGTTCCATGTAGTGACAAACCCAGACAGTAAAAAAAAGAGTCAGTCCTTGGCTGTGTCAGCCAAGGAGAATGAGAATGCTCTTAATTTTACTTGCTCTTGGGTTAGACCCAAGGGTTTGCAGTTAGAGCATATCATATGAAATTCCTTGAGATGTTTATATGGGTCATCCCCACTCTTACCATGGAATTTGGAAAGCATTTGAATGAAGCCAGACTTGAACTCAAAATCCACGTCTGCTGCTGGATTTTGAATACAGAATGGTTGGATGACCATTGTTGGTTATGCCAACTCCCTAAGGGTGTGTGGTCGGAGAGGTGGGTTATTACCATTATTCCCAGGGGGGATGGCAGCTTGACTGTTGACATTAATGCCATGATTCCCAAAAGGATTAACAATTTCATTGTTATTGTTCTGAGGTGGGTCCTGAAGAGGAGGATCATGATTATTCAAAGGAGGTATCACACCATTATTTCCATTGATAGCCATACCTAAGACAAGTGTGTCAAGGTCTTTGGGTTTAGACGAATTTTTTGGTGGTGGAATCTGTTCAAAGATAAGACAAAGATCAAGATCTTGCAAATGCTCTAAATCAGATTCCTTAAATTCTTTAAAACTTGATAGCTATTCTAGGATATTTTTCTTTTTATTCCGTATTGTTGGCCCAACAAAGTTCATGCAATACAGCTACAGACACTATGAGAAAAAAGAATTGCTAAAAGGCACAAAACACAAGATTAAAACAAAATAAAGTTCTCGGGCAACAATGTCAAGAATTGATCGCGTTAAAATCATTCATGAAATAATACCCAATCTAGGAAGATATTACTCAAGAAATGAGTAAAGGATGAGCAAGGGGTCGATCCCATAGAAAACTTATGAGTATTGTCAAATCTTATGAAAAAATGTACCAATTAGAAAATAGAATAATTCACCAATAAATCATGATGGGTAGAGTGAATGATGAAAATGAAATGAAAACAAACAAACAACCTAGCACTTCAGACATGGAGCACGTCTGATTGATCACCAAATGGGTGATAAATACAATCACAGTTGGAATGAAGATTGAGCAGACGTAGGATTATGGATAAACAAAGACCCGTCTGATTTTCAGGCTTAACGGATTTAGCACTTCAACAAGTTCAACTATCTTGACTTAGACAAACGTTAGACTCGGTCACCAGACGTAAAACCTAATGAATCACTCGTGTAGCTGACCAAGGATTCGGTCACCTTGTATCAACACTAACTAGTCTATGAGAGCAATCTCTACCTCTACTGATTGCAATGAGAACAAGATTCAAATTAAGATTGAAATGGATCAAATTAATGACAAGTTGATCAACCCAAGAATGTCTAGAATGGAAGCTTTCGCTCACCAAGAAATCTTAGTTGACGATACCCAACTAAGAAAGCATCCAATTGAAGGCCCAAACCAAGTAGTTATACTCTCTTTCCTCTTTCGATTCATGAAAAGTATGTCAAAGATGAATAAAAGGCAAACTAATGTAGTCAAAACAAGCTAAAGAAACTTAGGTGAAATGTATGTGCAATCATTAAAGATCAAAGAGTGACAAACCAAAAAGAACAGTAAATACTTTACCAAACTGAATCAAACATCAAGGATGATGAACACTCTGGATTCGGTCACCAGCTAGTGTTCAGAAATACGTCCGATTCGTCGATACTATCTCAAAGAATTGATTCAACTACCCACTCTTTCGAATCTAGGTAAAAGAAACAATAATCGAAGAAGTAGAAAGATTGGATCTAGTAAAAGATCAACCAAGAATGCAACTCAGATTCTTTCTTTTC
Organism: Dionaea muscipula; assembly: GCA_028571145.1. NCBI lineage: Eukaryota > Viridiplantae > Streptophyta > Magnoliopsida > Caryophyllales > Droseraceae > Dionaea > Dionaea muscipula. The sequence continues at coordinate 4,815 of JAOWBR010177078.1, forward strand.
TCGAAGTGAGAATTGGCCAAGAAACCGAATGGAGAAAGAAGAAATCTAAATTGAGAAAACAAACTTCATAGACAAAGTTTGCTTATAAGCATTCAACTATGATGAATTAATTACAGTACACTTCGGTCATTGAAACTATTGATTTCTCAGTTAGAATGACTCTGAGGTACGTGGAAATGAGAAATGAAAGATTACAAGAATGCTAGATTGCTTGAATGCTTGGGTCGTTTCTAACACACTTTACAAATGGATACATAACCCCTATTTATAGGTTTGCTTCTAAAAGTAAGGTGGTTACAGATCAACGGTTGTCAAGGTTCATCTCAACCGAATCGGTTGAGATTATCTTGGGAGGTGTGCAAAATATATGCAAGGGCGGTTGAGAAGATTCTTCTTCTAGAAGCAATTTTATTGAGGATATTTCCATAGTCGCACGTGGGTAAATTCCTTGCCTTGAATTATAAACTGTTGTAATCCAGACTTTTCCTTGAAAGCACGTTTGGTAGTTTATTAGAGACACGTCTGGTATCAGACGTAGACAATTGGTCTTCGTTGGAGGAGATGTGGAAGGATGTAGTTGATGTTCTTTAGAGCTTGCTCTTCCTCAGTCGGTGAAATAGACTTTGATGATCTTCCTTCCTTTAGTCATTGACCAGTTTCAATCCATGGAGTCGTATCTTCTACTGTTAAAGACATAGAAAGAATTCATAAGTAATAAGTTGGTCCGCGATGTCGTACCATGACTTATATGAAAAGTAAAGTCTATGTAAAGAATTATATATGGTAATAACGACTGATCTTAGGATGCAAATAAGATTCCGTCTGATATATAAAAAACAAACGTGAGTCCAGGCATGAATAACTCAGACGCTGCAGCATCTGGGTTGAACCTAAAGACTACAGTAACAACTGGTATGGGCCATATACAGACGTGGAACACGTCTGGGTACAAAATAGGCTAAATTAATACAAGAATTATACATAGAATGATTATGACTATGAGAATATGGGTTATGTATAAAATATGAACCACAATGGTATAAATTAGATATAAAGTCGGTATAATTTTTGAACAAATAATTAAAGAAAAAGGTACATAAAATGTATCGATCATGTCACGATATCCGTTGTCCACGTGTTGGGTATTTTTTCAGGTATGACCACCATCAAACCCAAGGTAGATACCTATATTTGGAACTTTTTTCGGATGTCGAAAAAGATGAACAACAAATGATATGATTTTTTTTTTATGGTTTTTGGTATTTCGTTTAATTTTGTCATGGATTTCACCATTAACAAAGACAAGAAAATAACAAAACTTTGTTTTTTGTCGGGCTGGTAAGCCCTACTGCCCATATTTTTAATAATGTGGTGTTATTGGTTTAGAGAGCCAACTAATAAAGTGGGTAATATTTTTGGGCTTGGTTTAATGATCAAGGCCCAAGTGCACCGGACCTAGACTAGCGACACTATAAAAAAAAAATAAATAAATAATAAATAATTTAAATAATATTGGATATATTTTGCGCTTGTGATATGGATGTGAGCATGATTAGTTTTTAATTGTTTTCCTAATATGCTTTCATGACAAAATATTCCCTTATCTAATTTAAGTTGTTATATTTTTGATCGCATTCGTGAAAGCTTAATTTAATTATATAACATGATGGACAAGAGAAAAATTCATGATTATTAGGTTCATAGAATTTGGCTCACCTATAATATGCATTGTCACTTAAATGATAATTAATTTCAAATAATGGACTTGGGCATATTTATGGAATGTGATCGAATGTATAGCATCTCTTTTCTTTTCGTGACATGTTTATTTTATTAGTTAAACTAATTAATCATATTAGATATAGCTGTGTATTGTAGTGAACGTGTCTCATTGTTAATTAAATTAAAATAGATACTATGGCTAATTCGAGTAAAAGCGTTGTTAATAATCTCCTGAAAGGAGGAAAGTTGGTTGAGCGCAATGGTTTGCGGTGTCATAAAATCCAGTTTCTTCCAAAGGATCATGAGGTCTTAGAACTCATCACTAACACTATTATTCCACTTGATCTTGATGACGGAGCCCAACAAAGACGAGAGTTAAAGACTTATCAGGTTTGGAAGAAGAAAGACTGCAAAGCGCGCATGTCGCTGCTTACTATTATGCAGGATGAGAGACCTGCCATGGTGGCACTTGGTCCTACCCTTGGCAAGGGCAATAGTGTGAAGGAATTTAAGAGAGAAACTAGAGGAGGAAAGAAGGTGAATGCTCAAAAGGTTGGAGCTTGTTTCACCTATGACAAGCATAGTCATTTTGCTTGTGATTGCACTGAGAAAAATGTATGCTATCCTCTCTCTGACCTATGTCATTCCTTGGTTGCATGTTGTTCCATGCTGGCCAAGTCAAACGATTCTTGAATGTTGATTTAGGGGCCACGCAACACATGACTATGGAGAGGTCAACATATGTAGAGTATCGGTGAATACCTGCTGGGAGCAGGAAGATTTTTATGGGAATTAAACAACACCTCTTTAGATGCGATTGGGATAGACACATGCAAGTTGAACTTGCGAGGTGGTCGAACACTCTATTTATATGACGTGTTGTATGCACCTGGAATCCGCCGGAACTTAGTCTCAGTTGTCTCTCTATTATCTTTGGGTTTTAGACTATTATTTGAGAACAATGGCTTTGTACTATCGTTGGACGATCTTGTCTATGGTTATGGTTTTGTTAGAGATAATATCGTTATGTTGGATGTTATTTCCCACATGAATAATAATATCTCTACAAGATGTTTTTCCCATGATGCCTGTGTTAATAATGATGTTGATAGAGATAGCATTATGTGGCATGCTAAACTAGGGCATATAGGTTCTGAAAGATTTAGTAGGTTAGCCAAACAAAGTCTTCTAGGACCAGTATTGGTAAGAATTGGATTTAGCCATAAATGACTCAACCGTACTCAGAATGGCTCGGAAGCCAAACAGATCAAACCTGGCCCGTAGGCCTAAGTAGACTTAGTTAAGATAGCCATCTCAGCAGGATAAGAATAACCAACAGACGCACATTTGGCTATAACAAAATAGCCAATCTGATTCGAACGGAATCCATGCGTACCAAGTCAGACCCAAACTACCCAACAACTGGAACATAACCGTCACCAACCTAATCCTATCCTATAAAAAGTTTCCTACTCACGGTTAGGGAATTCGTTTAATTCTACTCATATTCAATTTCATTCACTTCAAAGTTCAAGCTCATCTAGCTCCAAGAAAACTCAAGATTCCATCCTGTTTTCTTTGGTCGGAACAAAGGACCCTAGGGTAACCTTTGTTATTCGATCTATCTTGTACGACGAGCCAGCTGTGATTCCTCTGGCGAATCATTCACACGACCTAGTCCAACATTCAAGGGTCCCAATGATCGTTGTTCAACCGCTTTCTGTTCGACGAAAATCTACTGTCGATCGACCGATCAACACAGCCAAATCTCAATCAGATTTACTCTATTTTTTCTCAATTTCTTTTCATCTTCTGTTACTGTGAATTCCCCACTGATTTGAGATCTTATCTCTCGAATATCTCTCCGATATTCGAACCTAGTTTAGTATCTTGCTATTTTCTCAATTGTGAGCCACAGGTGATCAGTACCCTTCTCAGCATTCGTTAAACTCTGCGAGATTCGACGCGAACAATTTGACACCTACCGTGGGGCACTGATATACTTGGCGCACAACAATCAATCTCTTTATCTCAAAGAAGAACAAGAAAAGAGATCAAGATGAGTCTCAACAATGACCAAGCTACCGATCTCGCCGCTCAAATAGCTCTCTTGACCGATCAGGTCAAAGAGAGTGCCTAACAACTCCGAACCTTGGAGTCCGAAAATACCTCCGTACGACAAGAAAATCAAGCGTTAAAGAGCAAACTAGAAGCCTTATTTGGGTCCTTTCAAACACCGGAATGCACCACGACATTATGAATTGGATCCTCGTCCATCCCAATACAGTGGTTCGACACACCATCCTTACCCGTAGCAATAACTAATAGGGTTTCAGGACCCACAATTCCTCCTACTTCTCAAATTCCATTACAACCCTCCCCCTTGTTGGGAAGGGAACATACTTCAATACATGCAGATACTGATCATGATGATGTTCTTGTAGGAATTCGAACGACGATCCATGATCAAGATCTTTCACAAAGATTGTTGCAGATTGAAGTGTTAATCCAAAGAATTCCTAAAGTACCTTCTCTGATAAAAAAAGTCTCTCCCCAGTAGTTTCATAGACACCCCGTTCATTAAGTCGATCGCGTTAGTGGATATGCCACGAAAATTCAACTTCCTAGTTAACAACGGATCCTGACGATCACATAGCACAGTATAAACAGAAGATGCTCATGACCTCAATACCTTTCAAAATCAAGGAAGCATGCATGTGCAAGGGGTTCGGCATCGGCCTCATAGGCCCGACGCTTTAATAGTATACAAGTCTACCAAATCGTTTTATCTCTTCTTTCGCACAACTTACAGATATTTTTATAGAACATTTTGGGAGTAGCAAAAAGATAGAGAAAATGTCAAACGACCTATATCGCATCCAGCAATGCAAGGGTGAATCTCTACGTGATTATGTGGGTCGGTTTAACTGAGAAAAGGTCTTAATCCTACATTATCACGTTGAGACTGCCATCACATCATTCCGTAAAGGATTGTTTCTTGGATCCGACCTCTACAAGGAGCTAACCAAATACCCATGTAAAACCATGGAAGACGTACTCTCTAAAACTTGGGCTCAGATCAAATGGGTAGAAGACGAGATGAACAAGCCAGTGAACATGTATCCAAAAGGAGAATATAGATCTGATCGAAGAATCAGTCGACCCTCTGATCGACAGTCCTATCGATCCAATCTTGAGGCATCTGGCTAACCCCAAAACAGTGGACCATTCAACATTCAACATAAGAAATCAAAGGGAGAATATAGATCATTCGAGTTGATCAGATCAGTCGAACAATCGAACGTCCCATCATATAATCTCAGCATCAAACCGCTTGAAGTCGTGGCGATCATGCCCTCGATGGGGAGCACAGTCAAATGGCCAAATAAGAAGCCTGACCCTTCCGAGAAAAGAGATACCTTCTAATGGTGCGAATTCCAAGAAGATCACGAACACAAGACGGCCGATTGCATCGCACTACGTTTTGAAGTGGCATCCCTCCTGAAAAGTGGCTACCTGACAGAGTTCTTTTCTAAAAAAGAAAAAGAAGTTCAAGCCAAAAAGAAAGATCAGTTCGGGAATAACAAGAACAACACATCGCTAGAACACCCCTAAAATAATAAGGTAATAAGTTGCATATCCGGGTCGGAAATAAGCAGAATCACTTATTTCGCAGCCAAAAGGCACATTAGGGAAACTACTTTCGTCCCACAACATTAACCCCGACTGACCCAAGACACAGGACAGACCATCACGTTCGTAGACAATGAATCGAACGAACTTCACCAACCATACCAGGATGCATTAGTTATCTCACTAAACATAGCCAACTATCTATTCAAGAGAATCTTGATAGATAACGGCAGCTCCGCTAACATCCTGTTTCTCTCTACCTTAATTGAGATGGGGATCGATGAGGACACCATCATTCGACATCCCACCGCAATCATAGGATTTAGCAGAGAACATAAATATACCCTAGGAGATGTCATCTTGCCGTCTATGCTGAGGGGGTGAACAAGAATACCAAACTCCTAGTAGTGGACTACCCATCTTCATACAACGTGATTTTAGGACGACCTTGGATTCATGACATGCGATCTGTCCTGTCTACCTTCCACCAAACCATTAAGTTTCCAACGAAATGGGGGGTATGGGATATCAGCGGTGTTCAAAGGGTATCCAGAGCATGCTACCAAAGCACGCTCCAGACGACGCCAAAGCCTTCATAGCAATTACAGGAGTCAAGTCCTCTTAGCTCCATTGGGGAACCATCGGTGGAGGAACTCAACGAAGTGTCGATCGACCCAGATCATCCGGATCGCAAGACACAACTGGGATCCTAATTGGATCCCACCATTCGCACAGAATTATTAAAATTCCTCACAGATAATAAAGATTTCTTTGCATGGTCGCACACAGATATGACCG
>JAOWBR010177089.1:0-10967 GCA_028571145.1 Dionaea muscipula
CCATAAGTTACTCCCCTTCACAGGGCGTTGTGATCAGCGGTCGCCACGGCTAGAAGGTCTCCAGGAGGTCCATGACAAATACACGTTCACACATTTCCTATGAAGGTTTAGGAGCACAAGCCTATATGCATGATTATCTGGGATTTCATGTTTATCAGCTTCTAGAACATCCCACTTATGTTCTTATGAAATCATGCAGTCACCATTCATTGTATGTTATGTGGGCAAAGCTTAATCCTGATCTGCAGGTTGATGGAGGGAGCACAGAATGGTTACATCTTCTTACGAAAGTTTCTACTTGATTTCCAGACTTTCAAGTTGCACGTTTGTACCAATATGTATATTTTTACTGCAAAATCATCAAATTCGGCTCCCTAAACTAATTAAAAGATTAGCTAAAGGGAGTTGTGCAGTTCCATTCTTCTATATTCTTTCCGGAATTTCCATATCAAGTAAAGGATTCACTCACAAATGTCAGCATCAGTCGCATAAGACATACCTAGCAGAGTTCAATGAGATTCAAAGTAAATGCACAAGAGAATGAGAATATTCCCAGCCATCATCCCACTTCCTTGTATGCACAAAATAGGCATTCACATATACCATAGTAATTCAAAGAAATGAAAGATATCATGCTTAATTTGTCAATAAATATCGGATTACAGAATATGCCACACCTGAATCTCTGGATCTGCCACCACGTACTGTTTCAAAAGCTTATCACCAAATGCACGAGAAACAGCCAGGACACCACCAACCCTCCAAGTTCCTATTGCAATCATCAGCCAAAACATATTACAAACAACATCAAGAATCATGGGCCGAAAGCGAGTATCAGATGATCTTTTTACCAGCCCACATCACAAATCCTCCTGCATCTTCAATTCTTCGTCGCTCATCACTTTGGTCAGGCTTGTGATCTCGAGAGACAGCAATCGCTGCATAAAAAATGATAAACAAGAATAAGTACACAGTTATATGATACTGCTAATTTGCTAACTGGATTACCATGTCTGAACTTGTACATTGGGAAGGCATGCGAGCTCCAAAGCTAGAAGATCTGAAAGCTCATAGCAGCCCAAATTCAATGTCTTAAGAGTGAGACTGCGGACCACGGACATGGGAGTAGCAAAGAGAAAATGCCATAGAAATGCAAATGGGAAAGACACGTGTCCAATAATATAGAAAACACAACTCCATGGAAAGAATGACTCAAATGGTGCTGTCAAGGAACAAAATTCCGGACATTGCAAATATGATTGTTTGGTAGTTGATTTGGCATTCAGCGGTCCGCACAGACATCAAGAGAATGATACAGTACGCAATGGACGATATTTGTTCCATGCTTCTGATGCACCTAAAATAAGATTGGTTTGTAAAACTTGTTTAGGAGGGGAAACTGGTGGTAAAATATACTTTAGGCCTAGAAAAAAAAAAAGCAACAATTCCTCCAAAGAAGCATTCATGTAGCATTCACATTCTTTAAATTGCCTATTTTTTCATAATAAAGGGTCTTACCATCTCACAAACATGTCTAACAACTGGAAAAGAGGGTCAAAATGAAGAGAAGTTAACATAAGAATCAGCAAAGGAAAAGGGTCAGAATGGGGAGAAGTAAGCATATGAATCAGCAAAGGATGAGCATTTTTTAGGCCTACCTTCTCCACCTCGGCAAATTACAGCCCTAGAATCTCCAACATTGGCAACTAGAAGCCGGTCACCAACAAGGATAGCAGTGGAAGCGGTTGAGCCAGCATCCCTGTTCTGAGAATTCTCTGATTTCAGAAATTCTGTATCCGTGTGGCTGTATGCATCAGCTATTAAGAAGAAGAAAGCAGCGAAATGAAGATCCGGATTTTTCCCAAGAAATAGCAACTTGTAGGCAAAGATAACAGCAGCAGGGGCAAAAACCTATAGCTGATTTAGTATCAGAAATAAACTTTGGATGTCTGATCAGATTGCTAAAAAGATGCTGCTTAACATACTCTGCTGCTCTAGCACCTCCATGTCCTGAACCAATTCAACAGAAAGACGCAAATCTAGATATTCATCAGGAAACAAATTTTAGGGGAATTGAGGAGTACAAGTATACTAGCAAATAGATGAACAGAAAGCATTCATCGGATGAGAAGTCCACAGCAGTTTGAGTTCATACAAGAATGAAACAAGTAGCACAAAACAAGTAGAAAACCATCAGGCTCAGCAGAAATAAATGAATACACAGATAAAAGAGTCTATTCATGGACAGCAGCATGGAGCATCCACTGCCTTCTACCAATACCATTTGATTGACATTAGGTACAGAAAAAAAGTGCAGGAAAGATGTACCGTCAAAAACTCCAAATAAGCCAACTATCTCTCCCTCCACTCCATCAATTCTGGTCTCGTAGAAATCTTCCATTGATGATCGTTTCCCTGGAGAGCTTGCGTATCCATAGCAGAATTTTCCATTCTGACTGTACCAACGTATTATACTTATTAAGAAAAAACTAGAGAACAAAAAAAAAACACATAACTTGCACAGAGATAAGTACGTCTATATTCATACGGGAAGAGAGAGAGAGAGAGATGAAGCAGCATCTCTGCACACTCAGACCACATCAGTATGCCTTAGATGCCTTGTGCATATTTTCATTGGACTCAAAGCACTTTTTTCAATTTTTCAGTCCATGAAATATATAAATAAATAAATGTTCCATCAGCCAGGCTGCTCGCATAGAAGTTCCCAGAAATAAAGGACAAAGTACATTGCAGGCTTCATATTGACTTATATTTTACACCGGCACTAGTATGCCCTACCACCATCCATCCCCCCTTAAGCTACAGTAATGGCCCCTCATAATGCACTCGATGGATTTTGAATTTTGCTTGCTTGACATCAGGGTGAAAACATCTTGAGCAATAACAAAAATAGATAACAATCTCGGACAGTATTGAATCTGCCAGCTAAAATATCAGAATTCATATATAGATCACATTTAGCCAGCATCCTATTTCCAAAACGTCCCAACCAATGGTTTTGCAAGATGAAGAATTTGAAAAAAAAATGTTCGGCTCACTCAGTAAAATGACGATCATGTGACTCAAAATAGATGAAAAGAATTAGAGAAGGTCGAACAGCTGCTTGGACAAGAGACCTTGATACGATCCTGACCGGCTCGCTGATGAAGGGAGACGGTTCGCTTCGGGTTCCTACCAGTTCGTGGCCGAGTGCTCATGCTTGGGTGGTTGAAGAGTTGTTGTTCAGGTTCGATCGTAATATTTGGCTCCGTCGTGGACATCTGTAGGTGATGCTCGACCTTTTTCGAGGCTTGTTTGATGTGCATGAAGCTGCTTCAAACGTTCGTGGGCATTTACGGAAGAAGGCGTGGACGTTGTGGCCTTGGCAACGCCCAGCATGGCCTGCCCGTGCTCATCAGCAAGGTTGAGCTCAACCTAGGCCTATCTGCGTTCGACGTGGCCGTGTCAGGAGACCATGCCCATAGGTACGGCCGTGTTCGAATGGTTTTCTTTCCGTCTACGAGTGCAGAGATGATCACGGCCCGACCGTGCATCTAGGCACGCCCGTGTCAGGCCCCAATCCTTTTAGCTTTTGCGTTTTATTTCCTTTATTTTGAGCTCTTGCTATGTAAAGGTCTCTGAAACCCTAATGTAAACAACTTTGATGAATTTAAAATTTCAAAGAGAAAATTCTCCCTTTTTGGTTCCTTTGGGACATTGATCAATTGGAGGATTCCGAGCGATCACGACTTATCGATCGACCAGTTGCACTCGTTCGTGGCGTTAATAATTCCCAAGTTTGCTTCAAACTCCTCGTTGTCGGGTCGAGGATAAATTTCACAATTCGCGTCGGTTGTTTGTCGTCAGGTTGAGGATCCATCAAGCTTGAGTCGAAGATATTCTTGACGTCATTGATTCCGGTTGGGGTTTCGTCACAAGTTGGTGGGGTTCTCACCAGATTCACATCAATTGGTATCAGAACCAACTTTGGTATCAAGCCTCTATCTTTACTTGATTCTTATCGTGTCGTTTATTTCGTGTCACCATTGAATTCGTCGTGTCTCAGTTTCATTGCTTTCTTGAATTCCCAATAAGGGTTTGTGTAACTTGAGTCGAAAAAAAAAACGAGTCTTGAATCTTTGCATTAGGGTTTGCATCATTAGTTGCCAAAAAAAAAAAAAACTTGAATTTTCCTTTGCCCTAGTCTGGAAACCCTAGATATTTGGGTTAGTCAATTTGATTTCGTCGAGTCCTAAATTTATCTTTATTCAAAAAAAAAATGATCCGGCAAAATCCGATCAAAAAAAAGGGGAAGAGCGATCTTGAATAAAAAAAAAAAAAAAAAAAAGATTCATTCAAGTGCAAAAAAAAAAAAAAAAAAGTTGATCGATACAAAAAAAAAGGATCCAAATTATTGTGAAAAAAAAAAAAAAAACAAGATCACGGATCTTGAAAATCCAATTCATCCTCAATTTCGGTGACTTTTAGTTTGTCCTGCTCTTGTCAAATCTGTGTCTGAGTCTATTGCAAAGGTCTTTGTTCTTTCCTGCAAATTGTCCATTTGAGTCCTTGTTCGTGATTGGTTGGGTGACTTGTTTCTTTTACCTTTCGATTAAATCTATAGTACTGCAAGAACTTGAAAGAGAGGATTGAGTAGTAAAAGGTAAGAGCAAAGAGATTAATAGAGGGTAAAAGTCATTTGAGTGAAAAAACACAAGCGATACACATTTGTGAGGATTTATTTTATTCTATCTATTAAAATGACGGATGAACAGAATAACCAGGTGAATGGTGGAGTTCAGGGTGATTTGGAGGCGATGTTAGAAATGAGACAGATGATGGTGAACATGAATGAGAGGATGGATAGGATAGAAGTGGAGAGAGTTGAGCAGCTGCAAATTCCTGTTAGGAGAAGGAGGAATAAGAGAATGTTGTTGCATGATTACTACGATGATGATTCCGCAAGGAGTCATAGGAATGATAGGAGAGATAGGAGGGGAAGATGAGAGTCATAGGAGTGATAGGAGTGATAGGAGGGGAAGACAAGATAGATACCGTCTTGAGGATCGAGATTTTGATAATGTGAAGTTGAAGGTTCCGTCATTTCAAGAGAAGTCTGATCTCAAGGCTTACTTAGAGTGGGAGAAGAAGGTTGAGCTAGTGTTTGACTGTAAGAGATATTCCGAGACTCATAAGGTGAAATTGGCGATGGTTGAATTTGCAAACTATGCTACCGTGTGGTGGGATCAATTAGTTGCTGACTAGTAGGAGGCGAAATGGGGAGCAGTCCGTGGAGACTTGGGCTAAGATGAAGGCTATTATCAAGAAGCATTTTGTATCTGATCACTACTATAGGGATTTATATCAGAAACTTCAAAGACTTACCCAGGACACTAGAAGCGTTGAAGATTACTATAAGGAGATGAAAATTTCTACGATCCGGGCTAATATTGAGGAAGATCGTGAAGCTATTATGGCACAGTTTTTGAGTGGGTTGAATTGGGAGATAGTCAATAGTAGAATTACGACACTGTTGAGATTGAGGAAATGGTTCAAAAGGCTGTAAAAGTTGAGCAGCAACTCAAGAGGAAGGGCAAGACTCGAATTTCGTCTGATTTCCATTCTGATTCATAGAAGACGAGTGTGCCGAAGGAAGTACAAAAGGTGACAGTTCCTGCTCATCCTAAGCCAAAGACTACTCCTACAGGAGTAAGAGATCGAGGTAAAACCGAACCCTCTATTGTCATTAGAAATCGGGGCATTGCTTGTTTTAAATGTCAAGAGCAGGGTCATATCACTAGCCAGTGTCCTAATAAGAGGGTGATAGTGATACTTGATAGTGGTGATATAGTGTCGAAGGAGGAAGATGGTGATGTTATGCCTCCTTCGGAGGACCGGTTTGATCTTGAAGAGGATATTCCATGTGCACTTACATTAGTTTCTAAGAAAGCTTTGAATTCACATGCTAGTGTTGTTGATGAGGCTCACCGAGAAAATTTATTTTATACTAGGTGTTATGTAGGTGATAGGGTGTGTAGTCTAATTATTGATAGTGAGAGTTGCACGAATGTGGCAAGTACTACCTTGGTAGAGAAATTAGGGTTGTCCACGTTGGCACATCCTAGGCGTTATAAGATTCAATGATTGGATGATCGTGGAGAAGTAAAGGTGACCAAACAAGTGTTTGTACCATTTAGGATCGGGCGATATGAAGATGAGGTGATGTGTGATGTTGCACCTATGCATGCGGCACATTTGTTGCTAGGGCGACTGTAGCAGTTTGATCGGCGTGTAAAGTATAATGGTTATGCTTTGATCGGCGTGTCAAGTATGATGGTTTTGCTAACAAGTTGTTGTGTTTAATGGTCGTTCGTTCACCCTTGCTCCTTTGTCTCCTATGCAAGTTCCAGAGGATTCTTGACCAAAAAAAAAAGTTCAAGAGGATCACTAACACCAAAAAAAAAAAGTTCAAGACGATCAATTATGGTTGCAAAGGAAGAGTGAAAAAGATAGATTAGAAAGAAAAGAAAAAGGTGCAAGGGATCGAGACAAAATCGAGAGAAAAGGCATTTGTGAGTTCAGTCTGGGGGGAAAAACAAGAGGGAAATAAAAAGAAAAGATAGTGGGAAGAGTAAAAAACTGACAATGTGAGGAAGGTTTTGCTTTTATATGCTAACAATTTTAACCCTGTTTTGTTTAGTTGTGTTGATTCTTTGTCATAGGAGTTCGATGCTTTCCATTCGGTGGCAATGACAACGCTATGGAGTCGGGCATGCGTTGTTCTAAATGAGGGCTTGGTAGGTAAGCAGGGTGGTAAGTCGTTGGTTTGTTTTCATTCCCTTCGAGGCATAAATGGAATTATTGAGGGGTGTCATGATGAGTGCATGCTTCTTGAAAATTGTTTCCTTTCTACTGTTGGTCGTTTGTTTCTAGATTTTAATATGGGATTACAGGGAATGTTGGTTGACATGGGTAAGTTTTGTGGGTTCCGCGATTGTTCTTGTCCCGCCGGTTTGTTTGGCAAAGGATATGATTGGATTCAAGATTATGTATCATCGTACACTTCTTTGGAGTCTTTATTCATCCTTGATGATTCTAATATTTTTGTTGTTTTTGAGTCTATCAATTTTGGTTTTGTCATTTTAGGGATTGGTTCTATTGATGTCTTGTTTTATTCGTTTGTTATTGTCATTTCAAATCATGTTTCAGGTTTCGTGTTGCTGCAGAAAGCTAGTTGGTTCCTTGTTTATTTCGGCAAGGGGATAACGGTCTTCATCCATTGGGTTTTTGACCTCGACAATCAAGAATGTGGGATTAATGGTCTGGTCCTAGTGTGGTTAAGCATGGGTGTCTATCTTTTGACTTCGCTAGGTACGTTTCTTCAGTGTGGGCTTTTCTGTTGTTGATTTGCGTTTTGTTGTGCTAGGTACCTGATCAGATTTTAGAGCAAATCCTTCTCAAGAGGAGGGGGGTGATACGATCCTGGCCGGCTCGCTGATGGAGGGAAACGATTTGCTTCGGGTTCCTACCGGTTCGAGGTCGAGCGCTTGTGCTCAGGTGGTTGAAGAGTTGATATTCGGGTTGGTTCGTAATGTTTATCTCCGTCATAGACATGTGTTGGTGGTGTTTGACCTTTTCTGAGGCTTGTTTGATGTGCATGAAGCTGCTTCGGACGTTCGTGGGCATTTACGGAAGAAGACGTGGACGTTATGGCCTTGGCAACGCCTAGCACGGCCTCCTGTGCTTAACCTAGGCCTGTGCGCGTTCGACATGGCCATGTCAGGAGACCGTACCCATAGGCACGGCCATGCTCAAATGGTTTTCTTTCCGTTCGCGAGAGCAGAGGTGGACACGGCCCAGCCGTGCTTCTGGGCACGCTCGTGTTGGGCCCCGATCCTTGTAGCTTTTGCGTTTTATTTTCTTTATTTTGAGCTCTTGCTATATAAAGGTCTCTGAATCCCTAATGTAAACAACTTTGAGGAATTTGAAATTTTAGAGAAAATTCTCCCTTTTTGGTTCCTTTGGGACTTTGATCAACCGAGGGATTCCGAACGATGACCCTGACTTATCAATCGAGCAGTCGCACTCGTTCGTGGCATCGATAATTCCCAAGTTCGCTTCAAATCCTCGTCATCAAGTTGCGGACAAATTCCACGGTTCTGGTCGGTTTTTTATCGTCAGGTTGTGCATCCATCAGTCGAAGGGATTCTTGACATCGTTGATTCCGGTTTGGGTTTCGTCACGAGTTGGCGGGGTTCTCACCAGATTCACATCAAACCTGTACTGAGGCTGAGCTATACAAGAAACCAACTTCTTTTGAGCGTAAAACTGCTCCAAAAATTCAGGAAAAATAATTGCTCCAAATTTCAACTGGCGAAGCACCAAATTTTCATAGAGAACCAACATAGAGCACTCACCAACATGGAAAGCCACAATTATAGTTTTAATTCTAAATATCATTGGATTCCTTAATATTTTCCAGTGTAACCATTTTTTTGGTGATGAGTATGAACATTGAGCATAATGAATCCATTTCTAGAAATGTTGGCTGATAAACCATAATCGTGCAAGAATCAATTATGCTAAATCTCTAGCTTATCGAGTAACCCTACCACCTTCACATCGTCAAAGAAAGAACCTATTGCAGAAAATGTTCTCCAGCTACAAGCAATCGGTTTGCAGAAAAACCAAGAAGGCACAATACATGTCAAACCAATCACCACAAAATAAGTGAAAACATAAATTTACCTGAGACCCCCACCACTGACAGGAGATTCATCAGCATGAACTTGGTTGGAAGGTGACAGCACTGAATCAAGATAACCCATTTCACCCCTAGAATTCTCAGAAAGCGAGCTTCCACTCCCTTGCAATAACAAATAAGAGCAGCAACAGATACTGACAAGCAAGATATTCATAGGCCCATTGAACCTGAAGATCTTGATCTTCACCTATGATAACATGTCAATAACGAATTATACAAACCAATGTGACAAGAAGAAGAGACAGCGTGATTCAAACTCATCAATGTCAGCATATGGCAAGAAAGGAAACATTTTATTTTGAATTTAGTCCTGAGAACTCTAAGTGACATGAAAACATTGAGGCCCAATATCTTACCTACCAAGCACCACCACCCATGCTCCCTCCAATCCCCCAAATAAAGAAAGCAGGCAAGTTAAAAAAGAAATCTGGCATGCTCGTGATTGGGTCCATTCCCTCATTGCACTACAATAGTCATAACCAAGGTTTTAAAAGGCACGCCTAAGGCCCTAGGCGCAAGACATAGCGCCTGAGGCAACCCCAGGCAAGACGCATTTAAAGAGGCGCGCGCAGGGTAATATTAATATATTTTTTTAAAACCTAAAAAATTTTATGTTAAAACTTAAAATAATTAATGAAAAAAAAAAAAAAAGAATAGACAGTGTGACAAAAAAAAAAAAAAAGAAGACAATATGTCGAGGAGAAGAAGAGAAAAAAGGAGCCGCTAGAGCAAGTGGAATATTGAAACCTCCTTATCATACAAGGAATAATGCAATTATGGTATCAAGTTCTAAAGGTGCAAATATGAGGAGAGTTAAGTGAGCTAATGTTTTGCATGTGGAGGTGGAGGCAGCTGATGAGGCCATGTCCGAGAATGAATAAGATATTGAGATTGATGGTCAAGATATTGAATTGAATATTAATGATCTTTTTACACTTCCTGACAAATGATGGTGAAGATGTTGGGATTGATGATCTTTTTCTGTACTAACTACTACGCTGTGTTTTTTTTGTATTTTTAAAATTTTAGTAGACAATTAGTTATTTATTTATTTTTAATTATTATTCAATGTTCACTATCATTCAATGTTCACATTTATTTTTAGAATATCGGTTTTTTTTTTTTTTTTGCGCCTCGCTTCGATCAGGCGCAAGACGCACGCCTAGGCTCCACGATCCTTGTGCGCTTCGGTGCGCCTTGCACCTTTTAAAACAACGGTCGTAACATTTTGAGATGTAATTCTGTGCAGACATAGCAGTATATATCGACAAAAGATGGGATGACAAATAACTAAACAATTAGCAACTGACTTACCTAATATGCTTCACTACATTCTTAGTTCCCAATGCTAGTATGATTATTGAACATACGGCAAGATAAGAGAAAATAATCATAGGCTAACAATTGATGGTATTTTGAAAGTTCAAACCACCAAAGAAGTTTAATTCTAGTATATACAATACTCATGTCTGAACTAGGGTCCCAAAAGAAACACATAAAAAAAATATAAAGATGCCACACAATGGCGGATTGCCAATTGAGGATGACTTTAATAGGGTCACATAATTGCTCCATGATTTGGTCTATTACAACCATCTACTACAGTTACAGCAAGTGCCATCTTCGGTATGCTACCTCCCCCTCTTTATATGTCAGTTGTGCCCCTTGAATTTTTTTTTTTGCTCCATATAAATGTGCCTATGAAATTTAAGTATTTGGTGTAACTAAGAACAGATGAGGATTTATACTCCAGTTAAGGTGAGGACTAACTAAAAGGTCACAGGTGATTCCCCTCATTCAAATTGTATTATATTTGCTTAAAGTGCAAATGTGTTTCCAAACACGTCTACATCGAACTCTGGTAATTTGATACTTCCATGAAATGGTCCACCGGGAAGGGTAATTTACTCTTCGTCGAAGAAGATGTTGCAAAGAGTAGGATTTGTCATGGATTTTTGTTTACTAGACCTTCACTTGCATAAGAACACCTTCACTAGCTAGATTACCATGCAGTGTTATTCTTTACCATGCATTGATATTTGGCTATTGTAGGATAGGATAGTTGTGGCCTTTTGTGTACTATTTGTGGTCTCTATTGTTGTGTTCCGATACACTCTCACACATTATTATCCATTAGCATACGATATATATATATATATATCGGTAGGGTTATATGTACACTTGTTATGACACTACTTATGAC
>JAOWBR010177100.1:0-10966 GCA_028571145.1 Dionaea muscipula
AAGTGAATACCTCATGCATCCAAATGAATTGAATCAAGCTTGTAGAGATGTATAGTCAATGAATACTCATGCTTGATGCATCACATGTAAAAATATGACAGTCATGCATAAAAATGAATTAAGTAATAATCATGAATTAAATAGAGATGTCTAAATGTGATGTGTTTTCATCTTGATTACTGATCATCATCAAAACTGAGATTAACATAATATACATACAAATGCTAACACATACCGGCTCAATACTCTGGATGGAAGGGACATCTCTCACACCTGGAATACCGTGCGTCTCCGGAAGTACTATCAATAGTATAGTTCACTTTTGCAATGTCTTCTTTCCTTCCTTTTAAATTCCTATATATGTAAATTCCTTATGAATTTTTAATAAAATTGGGGCCGACTTGAGCGTCGGAGGCGCTGCCCAAGGTTAAAAACCTTGGATCCCTACTGACCAGTTTGCTACATAACACAGGCCCCAAGACAAACAAGGATGCCCAGGCCGCTTGCGATGATGCCTATACCGCACATCCTGCCCATGCCTCATCATAACCGCTGAAGTCCTCGCTTCCGCGACACGAAGCTCTCAGTGACATTCTGTCATCTTTACTCTCTCTCTCTCTCTCCCTCTCTCTGTCTCTCTCTCTTTAATCACACGAGATAATAACATAACGAACATGATGAAGTAAAAACTCTCCTTCGCGAAGCAAAGCCAACCGGACCTATCCCTCGTCTGTTAACAACGCCAGACGGGAACTAGACCGTCCTGTAAAGAGAATTAGTCGGCTCTCGTCCGCACCTCTGTCTCAGTGATCTGGATGGGGGACTCGGAGCCTCCGGGCTGGGAAAACCCCTCCACTGAGTTGGATCCGCTCCGTAGGGAAAAGTCTTGTTTTCATTAGGTTCCGTTAAAAATATAAACACTCACGATGTCCCGTAGTCAATATAAGTCGGCCCCTTGGCACATTTCAATCTCGGTGATCTGGATGGAGGACTCGGAGCCCCCGGGTCGGGAAAGCTCCGCCACTGAGTCGGGCACGTCTTTTTAACGATTTCTATGCCCAAGTACAGGTATCGGAACATGCAAGACTTGCGTAAACCTCTTACCCTACACCCGTGGCTATCCACAGTTCCCCTCACCCGTTGCCATCAACGGTTCCCTACACCCGTGGTATTCCACGGTTTCCATCACTATGTAAGCCGTGTCTACCCCGCCTCAGATGACTTCTCATCCCTGTGTAAGCTAGGTCTACCCCGCCTCAGATGACTTTTCATCCCCGTGTAAGTCAGGTCTACCCCGCCTCGGATGACTTTTCCCGTGATTTGGGTCGCCCCACACGGAATACTGTAAGCCGGGTAACACCCGCATGTTTGTGCAGGAACTAGAACCGCTCACACCGTCAACTGGCCGACTTTCAACTTCCAAAGTCCGCCAAAGGAGATGTACCTCCACATAGACGGTAACCGGGTTTATACTTTGGGTTATCCTGCGTAACTCGTTATGTTATGGTGATTATATACTATCTATTATGTTAGGTTATGTTATGTTCTTAACTTTTAAGTTGAGATTTGAAGAAATATATAATAAACATAACGCTACAAATGAAGAAAAGCTGAAGTTCTCATTAACTTAAAAGGGAGATTACATCAAAAGTCAGGCTACGTCAGACGCCTGATCCCCCTACGATCTATACAAGCAAAGCAGGAAAAGAAGAAAAAAGAAGAAAAAACTGAAAGCTAAACCAACTGCACTTCTAGGCCTTTGGGTCTTGAATCAGATCCACCGGGTCATCCTCTGTGGGGATGTCAACCCTTTCCTCACCCCCCAATCCAGTCATTTCCAGTGCCTCCCGCAAAGATCGCTCTTGAGAGGAAAGAGCAGCAACATTAGCACGAGAGTCACCCAGCAAGTCTTCCACCTCCAACAAATAATTAGCCGCGGAGAGGGGAGAGCGAGGTCCTCCAATGACCAAGGTAGAGGATCCAGGTGCTAAGGAAGGATCGACTGCTGCACTACCCTCCCCTTGCTCAATGAAGTATACCTCTCCGTTCATCTCTGCTCATGCCTAGTGTGATAACCTTGCAGTTATGCTCCCCGACAGGCCGCAACAAGCCATTCCTGTCCTTCTGGTGTCACATGCCACTCATCCACCCAGTCAGTGAGATGAGCGTCCTTGATTATTCCAGATTAACCGCGCCTCCTCTCTGCCTCTCCTCCTCCAACTCCCGACGAACCAACTCCATCTCCTGGCGAGCCGCTTCAATTGCCTGCTGATGCTTGTCTCGGTCAATCTTCATCAAATCAAATTCAAGCTTCAGCAGCGCCAGGTCATGCTTCGCCTTCACCTTCCCCTCCTGGGCCTTCAGAACGTCTTCAGTCGCCTTATCAGCCATGCCCTTATACTTGTTAACGTCGTTCTTCTGGCCGTCCTGCGCAACATGCATATTCCGGATCTCTTGATTCTTATCGTAGATTCTATCCCGGGAATAATTTTGTACGCTCAGAGAAGCTTCTGCAATGACGGCCAGCCGGGCTATCATCGTCCTCCTATCCCGATTAATCCAGGACTTCTGGTAGAACCCGTGCTCGTCAATGTAATGGTTCAAATCACCCTGAGTTGCAGTAGCCACCGCCTGGATTGCAGCCAAGGCATTATCCTCACAAGTCATAATAGAGCGCTCAGGGTGAGGAATATTATTGAGCACGGGCGCAGGAGATGTGCGTGTGTAATCAGGCGACTTGAAATGCACAGCCAGATAGGAGGGCATGTAATTGCCTGAAAGACGCTTCTTCAGCGGCTTGTTCTGAAGGGTGGCCTGAGGAGTTACGCCTCGAAGAAGAGTTTCAACCACTCCGGGGGCATTACATGCACCGAATCCCCTCAAGTCTGCAGGATTTTGGGAGCCGGAAGCCACTTCGCAAGGAGGAGAGTCAAGGCTGGAGCGTTGACGCTTAGCAGCATGCGAAGTCGGTTGGATCTCCCCTTCTTCCCAATCTGCGTGCTGTGCAGGAATTCGCAGAGCAGGCGGAGCTACAAGCTTTGCTTTCTTCGGAGCCATGTCTGCAAAATCCAGAAAGTGTTTGAACAATTAAAAAAGGAAAACACAGAGAAATAAAAGAAATAGAGAAGACAGAATGATTGAAGCACAAAATAGTAACAGAAGCCTCAGCCTCAACAGAGGCGTTGTCACCAGTTTTCCTTTGGATAGGCATGGATGGGTCATCGAATCCTCCTGTATCAATGTCAATATCCACTTGGATCTCCCCATGTGCCTCATCCTGGTGAAACGAAAACGCCTCTGAATCGGAGTCAGCTGCGAGGCTAGGAGAGAGAGGGATAGGATGGTAGGGAGGGGTGACTTCTTGGTAAGGGGTAAGTTCGTCTAAAATGGAGTCGGTAGAGTCAGAGTAGTTGGAAGAATGATGGTTAGAGGACTGGTGGTCAGACGGAGATGAGAAGACATCAAAACGAGGAACCAGAGTAATCACTCTAGCCTCAGCCAGAACCACAGGAGTAATCAGATCCTTCACTTTAAAATCATGCCCCCTCGAAACAATCTCCTTGATCCTAGCCCCTAGGTTAACCTCAGCATCATAATGCTTAATGACGATGTTGGTCGCGGGAATCCTCCAGTCCGGGTTGAACAAAATTCCGGGACCCCGCACCCAGCACTAACGCTTCCGAAAATTGTCAATCTTGAACGACAATCCCACCAGGAAGACGTTATTCTGCTTCGAGGAGAAGGAATACAAACCCCAGTCGTCATCTTAAGATGCTTTGGCGATCTTGAAGTTGGAGATAAACATGCGAGCGTTAGGTCTGAAACCATAGTGGTGACACAACGCTCCAAAAGCGACCATCAGCGACCAAGAATTGGGGGTTAACTGTGTAGGGCTAATGCAGAATGTATCAACAATGCTTCGGTAATATTCACAAAGAGGGAAATGTTCCCCCATAGATAGACTATCAACATAAACGGCCATCTCCCCCTCCTTGACATCATAGGGACGTTCGGAGAGATCAAGGGCACGAAAGATGTAACCCAGACAGTGGAAGTGCCCAGCATAATAAGCGACTTCCGTGCGGGATATGATGGACCTGTGGTCCGCCCCTTTGGCGTAGGGGCGGGCTGATGAGCTGCTTGGCTGATCAGACGGTGCTTTCCTCTTTGAGCGGGTGTGATGTCTGATAATTTCGGTATGAAGAGGGGGAGGCAGAAGAACGACGCTTATAGGTTGGATGAAGGGAATACCCTCAGGGATGTCTTCGGAAGGGTTTGGGTCAGGAGAAGCAGGATTGGACGACATTTTTGGCTTCACAAGACAGAAAATAAGAAAGAGGGAGAAGTTTTCCTGGCCGAGTTGCCTGGTCGGGATACCTGCTCGGGTAACTCACCGGTTGCCTGGTCGGGGCTACTTTCTCGGACAGAGCTTCCACGCAAAAGCTGAAGGTGAATGAAGAAAAGAAGGGAGGGGCAGGGGTATTTGTAGGTGCTGGACCCTCTGCCCGCTCGACGCACTTGCCCAAGACACCTGCCCGGGTTGCTTGCTCGGGATGCTTGCCCGGGATGCCTACCCGGGTCCTGCCCGGGACCAATCCGGAGCCCACCCGGGTTGCTTGCTTGGGACGCCTGCCCGGGGTTTTGGTGGAATGTTTTCCTGGGCCCAGCTGCTGGCCCGGGCCCCGCTCGTTAGCCTATTTTCCCATTTTCCCTCCAACTATTAGCTCTTGGTCAGCATGATGATGACCCGACCGCTCTGATAACACAAGGCCACGGTTGAAGTTCTTGCCAACAGTGCCAAGGTCGATCCCGTCATCAGACACCTTGTTCACTTGTTTCTGAAACTTCACAGTCCGAACTGCGTTCACACTCCGAAGTTGGGGGACTGATGATACACGGGTATTTACCCCTGCTTTCGTGACCTAGGTGACCGGTCGGATCGACCGCAGTTTTCTGAAATATGATGGCCTGGCCGGGCTGCCTGGCCGGAGTGCCTGCCCGGGGTGCTTGGTCGGGGAGTTGGCCTAGCATGGTTTCTAGCATCACCTCCATCGAGTGCACTCATGGCCCACTTCTTACCTGCTCGGGACGCTTGCCTGGGGTGCTTGCTCGGGGTCCTCCACGAGTCAACTCAACAACTCACTTGTGACTCATGACTCACCCCACTGCCTGCCCGGGGTGCTTGCCCGAATGCTTGCTCGGGGAGCCTGCCCGGGGTCAAAGAAGGAAGTCAACGGTCTTCTCAGACCGTACCATTTGCTTGCTAGGATGCCTGCCCGGGATTGCCTGCCCGGTTGCTTGCCCGGGTGCTTGCTCGGTAAGGGCACTCTGGTAATTTTGCTATCCTCCAAACCCCTATAAATAGGGGTTCACCCCCCAAGGTTTAATGTATGCATTTCTTCTCCCACATTTCTCACTTTGAGTTCTCTTCCTCCCCTAGCTTGCTCAGAGCCCTACCCGTTAGACTTGCCCGGATCCCTGCCCGGAAGCCTGCGCGGGAATCTCGCTCGGTTGCCCACTTGCCTGCCCGGGTACTGCTTGCCCGGTTGCCTGCCCGGGAAGCCGCTTGCTTGGGTGCCTGCTCGGGTACCTCTTGCTAGGGGCCTTCACCTTCTTCCGCACTTGCTGACTTAAGCATCGGAGCGGTTTTCCCGAGCTAACACCTTGGGGTACCTTCTGACGAGTTTTTTCGTCCGTTTCAGGCCATCGTAGCCGCCCTTCTTCAAGCACACTCTTCTCCCGAGCGGACCGGATCCTTTTCCAGCCGGACCTCTCAAACCCGGTTTCTCTCAGGAATTTTGTGATCACTCTTGGAGATTTTTCCTGGAGTATCACCGACCATCTTAGTCCGTAGCACGGAGGTGATCGGGAAGTAACAAGAGGGGGGCACATCCCACGAGTACAAGGCGACTCATGGGAGAGATCTCACGAATAGAGCAACGGTACGAAGAGATATTAAAAATCAAAACTCAAATGTATAATATAAAACTTACCGTCATGAGAAATCACGATGTCCACATAAATCTCAAGACGTAACAAAATCAGGACAAGGTCATGAGAAATCCATCTATAGGCCGCGGATATAGAACATAATCAACGTACAGAAATCAACATAAATGCAACATGGAAACATCGAGAAATCTCAAGGGGAGTAGTGATACGGGAAACAAATCATAAAACAATATAAGGTCTCAAAACAACCCAAACCCCAACCCGTATCTCTATCCCAAAACTCCACGGTAACACCTGAATTCTACCATATAAAACCATGGTACACATCAAGTACGTACACACACAAATCTCACATGCCATCCATCAGATATACACATACGTGGGGTCCCCGCCCTCCGTGGCGCGCAAACAGTATGGCGACCGAGAACGTACAACCACAGAGGCACCGTCTGGGTATCCGTAGCTAGTTGAATCCCCGAGGACGTTGTGTCATACAGTAACGAAATGTTATATCATAACCGGCAGCTTGGCCGAGGTCACTCTAATCCGAATGTAATCCTCGGACTTTCACTCAAACTAAGAGGAAAGTAATCTCATTCCCGGTTAGGATATAATCACATCCCCTTAATCAAAGAATGTAATCCCGTTCCCAAAATCAACTCATGTTTAAATCTTAATTCACAATCCCACCATAAAACCCCGAGTCCACCCATCCATATGAATATACAGCAAATCAGACCAAGTAACTCAATAAAACCATAAAAGCCCAAAAAACCAACTCAAAACATGGTGGACTCGCATAAATAGCATGATTATTAAATAGCTCAATAAAATTATTAAAGCCACACTCAAGATTGATTGATAGATAACCAACGCATTGGCAAAGCGACGCTTAAAACAGGATTTACCAATCAGAATATTTAAAAAAGGTCACACTTATAAATCATGCTCTAAATATTTCGACTTATTGGATCATGCGAAACAGAATATTAAAGCTAGGATAATTTAAATAATGCAAAAGTGGGAGGAATCAAAAGGACAACTATTGTACCCTCACCTGAAATCAGGAGAAACCGAAAGCGCACTAATCACGGATCCACCCTCCGCAGTGATTAAACTTTGCTCTTGCACGTCTATTACGTGCAACACTGGCACCTAAAGCAAGGCACGAAGAATCATACTAATGTCCCCAAATCATTCTAATCACGCAAATCATGCAAAACAATCCCTAAATCACCCTAACGAATCCCCCTAGAATGCCTAGGATGCGACTCAGAACAAACAGAAACGAGATCGTAGCGAAACAGAGCAAAACAGCTCACAACAAGCGGAACCGGTCGGCCGGTTCTCCCTCAACTGGAGAAATCCGGTCGGTCGGATCCTCCAAATAGAGAGCACCTCAAAACGTCACTCGGCTGGAAACGAAATCCAGCCGACCAGTTTTCCTGAAATCTGCAGAGTGTATTTTCCGAACACCCGAAATCCAAACCAAAATATCACTCGATCGAACGACACACTAACCAGAAAACACGCATAAAACGACACCTAAACATGCTACTAACATGCCTCGACACAATCCACATGAAAATCTAGCACGTCGACAAAAATGACAAGAATCGGACAAATCCCTAAAAACCCGAAACAAAACCGATGACAACGAATCCAAACCATAAGTCACCACACGCATCAATAACATGACCGTCATCATCAGACCATGCACCACGCATCATGAATCAAAGTCCATCAATCATCACATGCCACACTTAAAGATGCGGGGAAAAACTGAATAAAATCTCACCTTCAAGTCGATGACAGCGACACGGCGGAGCCGCTCAAAACCTGCTGCAACCCTTGATCAACTCCTCGACGTGACGCCGAGGATCCTCCCTCCTTCCCGTCGATAGCAACCATACGCCGCTGCAGTGCTCCTCCTCCTTGCTGCTGCCGCCGCCCAAGGGAGAGGGAAAAAAGATGGCCGACAGAGGGAGAGAACCGGTAGAAGAAGAGATAAAATATCCGAGAGAGAGAGGGGAGGGAATCACGATGGAATGAGGGAGAACAATGTGGGGAAACAAAATAAAATCAAGGGAGTCGTGGGTAATTTCCAAAAGATCTGATTCTCCATTCAAATCACAAGAGGGGCGAACATGCCATTTCCCCTTCTCTTAAAAATGATTAAAAATTAATCCCTTCGAAAAATATTAAAAATGTCGTCACTAGGACTCTAGCCCGAAACCAAGAGAATAAAACTAATCAATCGCTTCCACCCGATTGGGTTAGGTGGAAGTCCTGAAGATAAAACAACTCAGTTAAAATAAGAATAGAGCGGGTCAACTCATATAATTAAAAATAAGAATAATAACCCACAAATAAATCCGAAATAATATTAAACATATAGAACATACTTTAAATAAATCTCATTGTCTAAGTTAAAACCCAATAAAAGAACAATGGTCCAAATCTAATGTACGATGAATGAAAATAATATTGAGAAATCAATAATAATTATTAATAACAATGGTGATAATTAATGATTAAAATGTTAAGTATTTATAAGTAATGAATATCAGGAAAAATAATAAAATAATAACTAAAATGATAAAAACAATAATAACCGGTCCCAAAGGGACGGGTTATCACATCCTTCCCTCCTTAAAAGAGTTTCGTCCGTGAAACTCAAAACAAGAACCACCACCACCAAGACTCATTTCCACTACGAAACAACCGAAAATGGTTGGTTCGTTACATCCTTACCCCCTTAAATAAAATTCCGTTCTCGAAATTCGATGTGACTATTCACCATCGCAATGAGCATGCGTGAACCGAGTGCTCAAAACTGACATCCACATCCACTACCTGAAGGCACACCGCAAGACCGATGGGGTCACACTCCACGCGTCATCAACCTCCAAGGTCGCCAGACACGACTACCCTCCCCTCTCTAGGAGGACATCAGGCAACCAAACCTTGAGAACCAATCAAGTCTAACATTGCAAAACAAAAACAACAATCTTCCTCACGCATCCGCCCAACTAAAAACTTGCAGAATAGACACAAAGAGTGGGAATAAAGCATCTCAACGGGTCTAAGAGTCTGAATCAAGCCATGAAACTTATGGAACTAGATCCCAACCACCGACTCAAGGGCAACCGGCCAACCTCCAAAATAAATGGAATCAGTGGCAATCAATGAAATCAACGGCACATTTGTTGCCAAGTCTAGCAAGTGGCAAAGGGAAACTCATCCATTCACCCTAAATCATCGAATCAAAGGAAACTAAAAGGAAACAAAGGAAAGACATGTCGCCCCCCACTATGCGGAGCTGAGGGCTACCACTCACTTCTCACCAGGCGGGTACGCATGGCAAACATCGAGATTCCCAATGTTAAAGGAACTGCGTCCTTCATCCGAACCCAAACTCATCCCAACTCTACAGTGAGGTATCTCTGCGGACCTCATGACAGCGAAGCGATCAGGCATTCGTAAGACCAAAAGGGCATAACAAGAGCTCGTAACGACCACACCGGGTTTTGAGAGCGATACTTTCTATGTCCCCTCCGCCAAGTCAAATCCTGGAAATTACTCGCACTCCTCACAACGAATTGTGCATCCTTCCTTCAATCTTCTATGGGCTAGTAAACAAGATACCATACCAACGGGCATTGCCTCCCTTCACTATCAAAACCCAAATCGGAGTTAATTAGTAGAGCAAGGTACCCCGCCTAACTAGACCCGTCCAAAACCCAATCGAGACAATCCGAGATCCATCTCCACATGACACTCAACAAGGAAACAACATTCCACAAAGCCATGAAGGGTCGCAGTCCTCGCTATTAAGCCTTCAGCGAACCGCTACTCGCAACCCAAAACCGAGTACACCCACAAGCGGGTCGAACACATAACTACTACCCTAGGCACCCAATGCTCAACCTTTTCACATGAGGATCCCGGCTGCTCACACGGAGTGAACTCTCGGTCCATAAGCCCAAAAGAAAACACAATACCTCAACGACTCTGACCGTCCTACACTTCCCAACCAAACTCCAATCTGCGGGAAATGATAAGTGATTCAACAGGCGGGGCAAGGCACCTGCGAAGTCACTTACCAAAATCCACAATCCAGCGCTACCCTGCTGGCGTCAACAACCGGTGCGACGGGCGTCTTTGTCCCACCCGCCACCTCGCTTGTCAACGTCGGTAGACAACGCAACTCAAAACGAACTTCCTCCACAAGTCACTCAAAGAAACATCCAAAACAGAATATGGCATCTGGGACGACACAGTAACCAACAAGTCTACACTACTCCCAACAAATGTCATTCAAAACTCTCATCCATCAACCAACAGAAACAAAGCATCTAATACAGCCCTCATGCATACTCCCATCCTCAATCATGCAAGAAAGAACACTAACTCGTGAACTAAACTAACATGGTGTCTAAAATGCTACACAATCGCAAACCAACAAAGCAAAAACCAGACGCGCACCAGATGTGCTCCAAGACCCACTAACATAAATCAACAAAACTACTCAATTGGTCAAAGGTACCTCGAGTGTCTCTGCATGAAGGTCCAGCATCCGGTGATATGGCCGAACTACCGGATGAAACAGGGCACCGCGCGTCCGTCGGGTCCATGCCCCTAAGAAGTCTCAACAACTCTTAAATGTTGAACGTCTGATGGTGCACTAGTCAAAAACTGCTGAAACATCTGGACGAGCTCCCAATCCCATGATTGTTGGTCCCTAAGAGGGGCTCTATAAGTTCAGAGGAGGGGGTGAATGAACTTATAGGTTTTTAAAACTTTTTATGAAACTATCTAGAGTAGTGCAGCGGATATATTTCTATAGCCCCTTAAAAGTTAGTTTTCAAGGTTTGTTAATCTGGTTGCTTTAAAGTGTGTGTATGAATATGCAATGCAATACTGTAAAGTAAATGACACAAGCAAATTATAGAGGTTCACGGTGGTGTAATCCGCTACTTCCTCTCTTCTCCTTGTGGTTAGGAGGAATATC
>JAOWBR010177111.1:0-10965 GCA_028571145.1 Dionaea muscipula
TTGTCGGATTTTTGTTTGCATTTGTTCTTAATGCTACAGAATTTCTCTTTGTAGAGCAAGACAATTTTCTATATAATTTGTCAATTAGCTAATGGTAGAAAGAATGCTTATCGAGCTAACGGCGCGAGCATCCACAATGCTTATCATGACGAAGGCACAGGCATCCCCTAGTATATATATATATCGGGACGGTTATAGAAACGCTAAGAAAAACGCCACAAAAAATGCCGATACCTGTTCTGGAGTGTTTAGAGACGATCCAAAACGATGAATGTGTAGAAAATGAGATTCTAAGACATTTCACGTTTCACATCCGAAGAAAAATAATGACGGGAAGGGCTCCATCCGGACGTTTTTCGGAGAAATTTGGGCCGATTTCAATATATACCACACAACTTTTTTGAGAATGATTTAGGCTGATCCGAACCGATGGATATGTTCAAAACGTCATAAAAACGCATTGCATTAACCCCTCGGGTTACGGTAGTGTTGATTCTGCCCAAATATACTCGGGTTTATGTAGGATTTTTAGTTTTTTGGATTTTCTTTTAGTTGGGGTTGATGCATTAACATCTCGGGTTATGGTAGGGTTTCTTGTAACCCTATAAAACATATATATTGAACACATCCAACGGTTTGAATCGGCTAAAATCTTTTCGGATATGGTACTTCCTTTATATTGCCAAAATCGGCCCAAATCGTACTTTCCAACATCCGGATGGAAGCCTTCCCGATATTTTTTTCCAATGATTTTTCACAGAAAACCTTAAAAATGTATTTTAAACACATCTACCGTTTCGGATCAGTCCAAATCTTTTTAAAAGCAGCGACGTTTTTTGTGGCGGTAAGAAACGGTGTTCCTATAACCGCCCCGTATATATACACACACACACACACACACCAGGGGATGCCCGTGCCTTCGTCACGATAAGCATTGTGGATGGTCGCGCCGTTAGCTCGATAAGCATTCTTTCTACCATTAGCTAATTGACAAACTATATAGAAAATTGTCTTGCTCTACAAAGAGAAATTCTGTAGCATTAAGAACAAATGCAAACAAAAATCCGACAACATAACAACTATAATTCGGACAAAAACATTATACGTAAGGCAAAGAGGCAAATAAAAACCCAGCAACATATCAAACCCATGTTATAATAGATGATTCCTATTTTTTACTTTAAATTCTCAATCTGAGCATATTAAACCCATGTATTCCTCAATTTCCATATGAAAGCAGCTTCTTGTATAATTTACCAAATAGGATTAGAAATTGACCATTGACAGAAATTTAAGATAATACATTCTCAATTCTACAATTTTAGTACAAATATATGAAATGAAATCATACAATATGAAGAAATATTTGGTGCTCAAGTCAAGTTAAGAAATATTATTTCTGAAACTAACTCTTGCCTTGTCATGTACCTCATCTCCTCTTACTCTTTCTCGTAGTCAGATATCTTCCATTAATGAATAATAATAATAAACGATAGAAACCAATAAAATTAAACCAATAAAATTAAACGATAAAATTATTTTTGAAAACAGCTGTCGTGCGATTCAAAAATCATCAACGTCATCGACATTAACAGCTTGAAAGAGATAGAGATGTGGACTTACTGTTGGAACTAATGAAAGAGTTAGAGAATTGGAACTTAAAAAAAACAGCACACATCGATTGGAACTAAACAAATTACTGAAACCAATCAAATCTATAATATACAAACTAATTAAATTACTGAAACCAATCAATTGGAACTAATCAACAAAAAAATGGCCAAAAAGAAATCAAACCCATTTTTTTTTTTACAAAACTGCAGATTACCGGTGGGGAGAGAGGGAGTTGCGTCGTCGGAGTGATCGGGGTGCGTGGTCGCCGCCGTGCTTGACCGTCGCTGTCGGCAGGGTCGTTGTCGTCGTCACCTCCATGCTTGAATGTTGCCGGTGGGGCAGGGGATGGGTTTTTCTCCTTCAAATTTCCAGCAATGTTGGGGCTTGGGGCTCAGTAGTCGAGTACGTGGGTGAGGGAGATGAGTAAGAGCAGAAAATCCAATGGGTAGTCGAGTGGGTGGGTGAGGGAGATGAGTAGTAGCAGACAATCCAAATTTCAATGGGTAGTCGAGTGGGTGGGTAATCGAATGGGTAGTCGAGAGGTGATTAGGGTGGGTGATTAGGGTTCTGTGTGTTGATTAGACAATCCAATGATCGAAAATTATTCTCGCTCTTTTTCCTCATTTAATGGTTGAAAATATCCGAAGACATTTTAGGGGGACATTTTTAAAATATGTCATGCTTTGTATAATAGATTAATTATCTCATAAAACACAAAAAATTTAGAGATTAGAGATTAGAGATTAGAGATTTTATTAGGATTTAGACAATTAGAGATCCAACGGCTGATATCTTTTCCCGCTCTTTTCCCTCATCCGACGGCTTAAAATGTCCCGAGATATTTTACGAAGAGAAATTCAAACATCGTCCTTCCTTGTAATATTAATTTATCCCAAAGCTCCATAATATTTACAACATAATTCACAGATATAAAGTCTCCCAAATACAATAAACGTCCATCATAGACGAATCACACATTTTAAAACTACTCCAACTCTTCAACGTGCGATCCAATACTCAAACTGAAATAGAAAAGATTGTTAGATAATATGAGTTGTCTTCTGAAACAACTAAATCTAAGGAATCAAAGAGATGAAAACAAAAAAAAGAGAGAAAAAACTCTTTACTAAATGAGTTGCTAAGTTTGAATAATCAACTAAAGCTTATTAAGCTTAATATAATCAGGTAAGCTAAAGCTTAAAATAAGCTGGTATATAGCACTGAGCAACTCATAGTATACTTCTCATGCCTAGTATACTCGGCACATAAATGTGAATTAGCTTACATTTATACTAAATGTGAATCAACTTTCAATAATCAGCTCATATGGGCATAAATGTGAATATCAGCTAGGCATGCAGACGCCAAAAGCAACATATGAGCTGATTATTGGTGCACAATAAGCTACCCAAAGCATTTCTTGAGCATGAATGCCCTTCAGTCAACAAAGCTCATCTTGCACTTGAAAGAAAAGGGAGGACGGGGGAAAGATTTCATGTGAGGAGGATCATGAAACTCATGAGATGGAACACTTAATTAACTATGGTTAAAGCATATGTCCCCCCTCCCCCCCAATCTAGAAGTATAAACTTTGTTTAGATTTAGAAAATGAGCTCACCACATTACCCAAGGCATGCCTGTATCTTGAAAAACAGCCATTTGAGCAGCCCACATAACATACGCTTTTCCACCTTTATAGAATTGTTCATAGTATCCATACTCATTCTCGATCTGTAGAGGTAAGAAGAGTATTCTATTGTCAATTTGTGATCATCCCTTCCCCAGCTCATTATAATGAGCCCATAATCAGTTTTTTTCTTGAAAAACCATGATGACAGAGCCAAATCTCTGATAAAATTGCATCAAAGATAAAAAGATTAAACTATTAATAACCACCACACTGTAGATGAACGACACCATCCAAAGTAGGCAGATAAAATGACAGTAACTACACCAACCAAAGAATAGGATCTTAAAATATTTCTTTTCTATTGGTCCCCAAATAAAGGGCTTGACAAGTTCAGAAGGGGGGTGAATGAACTTATCTTGTTTTTTTAAAACTTTTTGAAACCTTTTAAACTAAAAAGAGTATGCAGCGGACTAATGATTTATATAGCCTTTTTTAAGTTAATTTTTCAAATCTGTTTTAACTTGTTTTAGTTAATGATGTTGTGTGTGTTGTGTGATGCTAAATATTTAAATGTCACGCGAAATTATAGAGGTTCACGGTGGGGTAATCCGCTAATCCCCTCTTCTCCTTGTGATGTAGGAGGGATCTACTATTGTATTGACACCAATACTATAGTGTAACAATCCTTGACTGTTTATCAATAACTTGCAGCTCCTTCGAAGTGTTCTTCAGCTGCTATCACACACACACACACAGTTCCTTCACAACATGATATTGCTTCAACTGTATTCAATCCTTCACACCCTTGACTGGTTCAGCTGCTTCGATCCTTCACAATCTTGTTGCTTCACCGATTCTGCAACACAACCTTGTTGCTTCATCGATTCTGCAACTTCTTCACACCAAGTTGCTTCACTGATCTTCAGTCCTTCGTGGCTCAATCACTTCACTAATATCGGTCCTTGGTAGCTTCAACTGCTTCATCGAATCAACAAGAGAAAGTAATTCTTGTTTGTTGAAACTGAATCACTCAGGGGTGATTCTTCGAGCTTGACTAGATGTAGCTTGTAAGCTCTGGGGGTTAAGCTCGATTCTCAGATATTGAGATCTAGATGATTTCTTGATTGCTTAAAGCTCAGTAATTTCTTCGTATCCATGATTATTTTCTCTAGTATCTCACTCTGAGATTATATATCCTCTCACTTGGAAAAAGTCCCGTTGGAGAGGTTTTGATCTGAATCTTTAGCCTTGTCTTCAAATCCCTTAAAAAGTGGATCTTTATTTGTTTCTTTCCTTTTTCGTGTTTGCTTTTTCCAAAAGCACTTTTTCTCAACTTGGTTTCCAAAAACTGACATTCTCTTTATCAAAAAGCAACAAAGTTTTGTTCTCCATGCATCATGTGGACTTTTTGCTTCTTTTCTCTTACAGATGTTGCAGCTTTTTCGTCCTTCTTCTGCATGAGATATTTGTCTTTAACTGGCTATGTTTAACGTTCTCAAATCATTTGAAATAAACTCAAACTCCAATTGAATTAAGTTCGAATAACCTTGACTGGCTAACTTAGTTGACTATCATGTTGGTCTTGATCACGTCTTGTCATGAATCTAAACTGATTCTGAAACTTGACTGAATCCTTATCCTTGACTGAATCTTCATCCTTAACTGAATCTTCATCCTCGACTGAGTCTTCATCCTCGAATGAATGAAATCCTCGACTGAGTCTTCATCCTCGATTGAATCTTCATCATCGACTAAGTCTTCATCCTCGACTGAATGAAATTCTCGACTGAGTCTTCATCCTCGACTAAATGAAATCCTCGACTGATTCAGTATCCTCGAATGAACAAAATCCTCGACTGAGTCTTCATCCTCGACTGAATCTTCATCCTCGACTGAGTCTTCATCCTCGGCTGAATGAAATCCTCGACTGAGTCTTCATCCTCGACTGAATGAAATCCTCAACTGATTCAGTATCCTCGACTGAATGAAATCCTTGACTGAGTATGAATTCTCGACTGATCTTGATCCTCGACTGAATCAGAAACTTGGCTGATTTTGAATCCTTGACTGAGTCTGAAACTCAACCAATCTTGATCCTCGACTGAATCAGAAACTTGGCTGATTCTGAATCCATGACTGAGTCTAAAACTCGACTGATCTTGATCCTCGACTGAATCAGAAACTTAGCTGATTCTGAATCCTTGACTGAGTCTGAAACTTGATTGATCTTAATCCTCGACTGAATCACAAACTTGGCTGATTCTGAATCTACTTCTACTGTCATTTATTTGTATCTAACTAAGCAATAAAATCTAATAATGTATGCATAATCAAAACTCCCAACAATCAAATCCTAACAAATTTTTCCTTTTTGATGATGCCAAAACCATATAAATGAATGATTAGGAAAATTTAAATCAAATTTACAAAGCTTAAAATGTTTGACAACTCAAAATGATTCAATCAGTTAGTAGAAACACAGAAACACATGTAATGAGAGTTTGTAAAGAAAATTGAAGTGCATCACCGTCTCTATTGTGGTTGTTGTTGTTGTTGAGCAGGTGCAACATACTTCACGTCAGGAAAAATGTCATTGTGAATGACTTTCCATAGTTCCATAGCTACTTTTTCACACCATGAGCCAAATCTTCCATTTTTTAAACAGTTTCATGAACTCTTCAATGTTTCTGTTTGTGTGATTCTGCTCCTCTCCTTTTTCGCCATCTTTTTCTTCTTGTCAATCTCGGTCTGCATGGTGTTCAAAATTTTCTCTCCTTTCTTCTTGCTTTGATAGTAATAGAATATTGCATATTGCATATTCCATTTTCATATTCTTTTAATGCCCTATGTTGAACAGGTACATGAAGTCTTCATACTCATGTCTTGACAACTGTGGTGGAGGTGGAATTCTGACAATCTTCTTTGAACTTTCCATTGATCCTTCCCTCTTTGATCCTTCAAATTCTCTTGGTCCTGATCCTTCCCCTTTTTGGCATCACTTAAAAAATCGAGGAGAAGGGCTGTCAAACTTTCTTGACTTTTAGTTTGTGCTTCTTGTGATTTGATGATTGTTGCTAGTGCTTCCTCTATATTCTTCATTCTCTCATCATTCTCATCAAATCTTTTCTCCATTTTCTGTACCACAGAATCTTCAGAAAGTTGAATCTTCTTCTCAATGATCCGGCTGTAGGTCTGATTCTCAGTTGAAACGTACTGCAGCTTCTTCACAACAGAATCTGAGAAATCCCTCATAGTATCACCAATGAGTCTTAAGGAATCTCTAACTGTATCTGTTAGATTATCCATGTTGTCTATCAATGCTCCAAGACGAAGATACATATCATCTTTTATGTTCTTATCCTAGGATCCGTGGAACTCTAAATGCTTCAGTAGAGCTTTCATCACTAAACTTTGCTCTTCAATAGCTGAAAGTAGACACTTTACAGCTTGTTCAATGTGTGCAGTCATATCCACGAATGAAGAACTTGCACCATGAGTTGCACCATGGTTTGATGTAGATTTTGGAGTTGATGTAGGAAGGGGTCCTTGATACATAACAATCTCCATCCCAGTAGTGTCTTCATCCATGTCCCTATATGTTGTTAAAACAGCATCATCCATGAGAGTTGTAGCTTCAACATCAACCTCTTCTTCCTTGTCAGATGCTGAAACAATCAACTTTCTTGAAGATTTTCTAGCTCTCTTTCTTCTTCTGTAGGCTTGATGCTTAGCAGAAGAGTCTTTCTTATCAGCAGCTTCCTTGTCTTCCAATGCCTGGACAACCTCTTCAGCTAGGTCCATGTCAACCTTGTCAGAGATGTCCTTAAAAATGTCACTAACAGTCTTCTTCACTACTATGTCAATATAGGCATCAACATCATCAATTCCATATAGTTCTCCATCATCACCAATAACTATGAGACTATTATCAGCAACTTCTACTTCCATCTCAGCAGGATTTTCACCAACAATTTCTAGGTCAGTATCAAAAGTGACCAACCCTTATGAAGGGACTTGGTACTTCATACTTAGAACAACATCATCCTCCTTATCAATTGCATCTCCCCTTATTAGGGTTTTAATCTTTGAGCTCAGGGGTATGTTGTCCTCCTCCTCATCTTCATCATCATCATTAACAACTTGTCTTACAACATCTTCCTCATCATCTTGCTGTGTAGCATCCCTGGTTTCTTGATTAGCTGAATCGACAACTCCTTCATCATTATCATCCTCATCAGCAATGACTTCAGTGGCATTGACAGATGAGGTTTGAACGTGCTCTTGAGCGGCTGGTTGATCACCATCATTTCCACCATCATGACCATCATCATCATTGTT
The DNA here is from genome assembly GCA_028571145.1 of Dionaea muscipula. Taxonomy (NCBI): domain Eukaryota; kingdom Viridiplantae; phylum Streptophyta; class Magnoliopsida; order Caryophyllales; family Droseraceae; genus Dionaea; species Dionaea muscipula. The sequence goes on from JAOWBR010177111.1 coordinate 7,583, forward strand.
ATGATTATCATCATTACCAGGGTCGTCCACAACAACCTTGCTCTTGGCAATATGGCTCTTGTGGGTTGATGCACCAATGTTGAAGAACTCGGTGAGTTTGCCAGCATTCATCAGCTCAAAAATTTCATAAGTATCAACCATCGTCATGTCCCAATCTTCTTTGAAGTGCATCTGATGGATTGTTACAGCTTGAACTCTTGACCTGCTCAGCTTCCATGACAACCAAGAATTGAATCTTGCCAATTCTTCATCAATATTGATATCATCATCAATAATGATAGGTTTAGCTTCTGATGTAGCAACATTCTCAACATCTGCTTCAGCTGTCCTTGCATCAGTGGGGTCCTGAGCATCATCAGGCTGGTTCTAAGCTAGTCTAGCAGCCTGCTCAGCCTCATGTGCTTCCTTTTGTACTTCCTACAGCTCTTCCTCCTGACTAGCCTTAGGTTGCTCAGCAATTTTGTCATACCCCACCCCGGGTGGATCGGCGTACGCCCCATGAACCCCAACTCACGGACCGCACAAGTCTAAACTCAAACCAGACCAACGATCCATCACAAACAGAGAAAACAAAGCCTAAATCAACAGGGTCTCCAACTAAAGGACCGAAAGGGAAATCAACCTATGTGGGTGAACATGAGCATCAAATCAAATCTCAAACATGAAAGACTAAATCATAAATCATGGATCAAGAGTGCGGAAGTCAAATCTCAAATCAAACAATCATGAGAAACATCTCTAAGTACTCAAAATCAGCTAAAGTGCTACAATCAATGAGAGTACTAAAATGAAAAGAAAGCGGTCAAATCCTAAGAGGCGTGCTGTCTCCTCGCTGCATCCTCCTAGCTCTCAAAATCAATCACCTAAAATCTAATTTTAACGGGGGTGTACACAGAGTTAGAATATGAATCAAATTCATGCTAGAATAACAATATAAAGTAGAGAGAAAATCCATGAAATTGTGGGGATGGTCCAAATCAGACGTAAGTAACAGCCCGACGACCTTAATCCAGAGCCTGGAGATGGTCGGGAGAAAATAGGAGGGGACCACCCACCATGGTTACAAGATACTATTCATGGATTAGGAATCAAGAAAGAAGTGATGTCCCGAGTACAAACATATGAATCAAAAGCATAACTTAAATAGGATCGTCATAATCATAATCATAATCTCAAACCAATAATAGAGTGAAATCAAAGGATGCGAGACACACAACAATAATAATATAATCAAATCAAAGGAATCACAGATCAAATTAGATCTAAGGTCTCGCACCTCACTCTAGTCACAATCCTCAAATCATAATCAAAGTATATATCAAGTATGTACCCACACAAATCCTCACATGCCATACCAAACACATACGTGGGTTCCCCGTCCTCCGTGGTGCGTAAACCGATATGGCTCCGAGATTACAAACACTACAAAGGCAAACCGTCCGAATAGTCCGTGATCGTCAGACTACCCAAGAACGTTGTGTCATACGGGTCTTATCCGCATGGCCGAAATCGTATAGGATGTAATCTCATCCTATAGAGTGTAATCTCTCTCTTCTCCGGACTTTCTCTCAAATCTCAAAAGGATGTAATCTCATCCTCTACTCATAGGGTGTAATCTCACCCTCTTCTAAATCCTCAAATAATCACGATGCCTCACCATGTCCACACTCATCTCACAAACAAATCAAACAGGGTTCATGCGGGTAAAACAATAGATATATAACCACCACAACATGAAACAATCATAAATCAAACGAGTGTGGACAAACATGGATATAAGCAGAGCATGAACTGCACAACAAGTCATGGAAAGAGGCATCAAGGAGATAAGGCTTGAAAGAGGAAGTGAGAAGGATAGGAATGTATACACCCCTCTCCTGGAATGTTAAGCTAGTCCAAGCACGAGAAATCACCAAATCAAGGTATCCCGTAGATGATCACGTCGTCACCTAAAACAACACATGGGATAAATTACTAAAACCATCTAACCACATCAATCATGCAAAACATACCCTTAGAATACCTCAATGAATCACCTAGAATGCCTAAGATGCGATTCGGAGCGAAAAGAAACGAAAACGAGGCCGATCAGCCGGTTTTTCCAGGCTTGGAGAATCCGGTCGGCCGGACTCCTAAAAATAGAAGAGGCCTTGAAAATGCGGCAGGCCGAAAATCGCGGCCAGTCGGCCGATTTTCCTGAAATCTCCAGAACGCAGAATTTTCGATCACCCGAATGCCAAACCAAAAATCTACTTAATCCAATGTCTCTACCCACAGAAAACATGCACGAAATGACATCTAAACATACCACTAACTAGCCCTAACATGAATCACATCAAAATCGAGCGAATCAACAAAACTACTTAATCCCGAGGGTAAAAATCCTTACCAAGAATATAAAATCGACGCATACGTCCCGCGAACGATCCACGCACGTCTTAATCGGTCTCCCTAAACCAATGGTCATCACAATCAGGCGCACAAACATCTCCATCAAGATTTGTCCCAAATGAAAAACACAATCAATGAAAAAGAGGGAAAAATAAACGACGAATCTCACCCGTGCGAAGATGATGCAATCCACGTGCCCCCACTCACCAAACTAAGGCGATCAGCACTCTCCTACTGTCCTTCTGACTGCCGATCTAAGCAAGAGAAAGAGAGAGGGAAAGTGTGAGATGCAGAGAGAAAGAGACAGGGAGAAAAAACTATCGGGAGTTACAAATCCCTTTGTCTCCCCTTCTAATTCCAAAAGGGCGGAAAGGTAAAATCCACTCACCCAAAAAGAATTAAAAGAAAGGGAAGGGATTAAAAAAAGTGGTAGTCGTCGGGTTTGAACCCGTGACCTCAAGGATGTAACTTATTCTCAACCGCTTCCACAACCGGATGGGCTGGTGTGGAATTCTTGAGAAAATAATAACCCAACCTAATTAAAAGCCGAACGAGCTATATAAAATAACTCAATTAAGCTTAAAACTGGAACGGGTTATCACAGTGCGGACCTCGATGTTTTGGTCCTTCTAGATTTTCAGGCGTAGTTCGACGCTCTAATATTGTGTGAACCTTTTATGCGTGGGTTTTTGGGTGCTCTATACCTTATCCTTGACTGGAAGTTGGTTGCAGCCCTTCAATGTTCCCCGCAGATGTAGATGTGTGAGGTGAATTCCCGTTTGCTTTTAAGTGTGCCCCAGGAAGGAGGTCAGGTCGTGTGGACTGATAGGTGTGAGAAAAGCTTCTTGGAGCTAAGGAAGAGATGTGAAAGTAGTCTTAGAGGGGGGGTGAATAAGACTAAGCGGAATTAATACGAGTTAATCACCCCTTTTTCACAAAAGTCGGTTTCTATTAATAATAACAACCTATTTGATTTCAATGGATGAGTGATG
>JAOWBR010177122.1:0-10965 GCA_028571145.1 Dionaea muscipula
CTGCCTGACTCATAGCACTTGAGTTGGTTGTTGAGTGGCACTGGTCGTGGGGGATTTGCACTTGAGAATTGCATTTACAATTCTGTCATTTTAATTCCAACATTTACTTTTCTTGCAAAACACCTTTAATTTGATAACTTCACTGAGTTAACACCACAGAATTGGTAAACGTTCGTTATGGATAATTCCCTTGGGTTCAATATCTTTTATTTCTACCAACGAAGGCAATACACTTGCTGCATTGCGATCTCGTTTGGTTAAACTTTAAGTTCTATTTTTAATATTAAATAGCATCCAGATAAAATAGGAGAAATATATGCATAATGCAGAAATGGAAGGTGAAGCAATGTATCGAAAAAGATAATGATGAAGGTTCGGTCATCCTTGACCGAAATAACAAATTATCACCATCATTGATAAGAGAATCACTATCATCGATGAACAGATTAGTAAAGAAAGATAACCTAGTGTCATACTACTCAAAGGATCTTTCGTCTGGCTCAGTTGGTTAAGGCCTTGTGCTGATAACGTGTTATAAAACTAATGAATAATATAATTTAGAAAGCATAACAAAGAGAGAAGTAGAGAAATAGTTCTTCACAAACTATGATATTGTATTCTCAATATTATTTACATCACAACTCATAATAATCCCATTTATATAGCACACATATGGGAGATATGACAAATGAATTAAAAGAATACAAACGTTTGTAAATAATAAATAGGCATAATTAATGATCATCAATAACCGATTATAATGTTCATAACAAAAATAAAACCAAAAAATAAGGAAATAGAAAGTGAAAACTATATAAAATAAAATAAAAACAATTCTTGGTTGCAAAACACTTTTTTAACCACTTCTTATAAAAGAAAACTCTTTTTTAATCATTTTAATAGTTAAAATGTTATTCATACCCTTTAAAACGCGAGTTCTGATGGTTATGTCGAGTCTTTGGATACAACATGACAGGTTATGCCGAGTCTTATAATTTCATGTCGAGCCTTATATTTTTGATATGGTCTGGTATGTCTTATCGAACCTTTACATGTAGTCCGGTAGGATTTGTCGAACTATACAATTTTTAATATGGTCCGACATCAAATCCACGTCTTGTAATTTTAATATGATCCGACATGAGAGTGGTTGGATAATATTTCGCTTTCCGCAGGAATCTAAGCTGCTCCATGTTCTTCAACAGGGGCCACATGTTATTAGTGGACAGATTTTAATTATTAGACGAATGTCGTTGTTCTTTGATTTTGCTAAGGACAGACGCAGTCTTATGCGTATCTGGGTGATTCTTCCTAGCATTCCTTTGCAATTGATGAGACGGGAATTCTTAGAGGTAATTGGCTCCCAACTTGGTACGCCGATAATGACGGATAAGTTGACCCATACATTGGAGAGAGTTTCCTTTGCTCGAATCCTTGTCGAAGTGGATCTCGCACAAACGATTATTACCGAAATCCCTATTAAATTGGCTGGTAATATCACTCACGTTCAACAGATACAGTATGAGAAACGGCCACACTTTTGCACATCATGTTGGTCTATTGGCCAAAATTCACTAAAATGTGTGAATGTGCATTAGAAGTCGTCATCTGATAGTGCTACTCAGCATGTTTGGAAACCCCGACAGTGTAAAAACGCACTACTTGGCAACGTATACCGGTACAAAAGACAAAGACTCATGATTCTGGTGCCACTCAGAATGAACTGAATTATGCTCCTTGAGCTCATGCTTCTACTGAGGGCTAGGAACTTCTAGATATGCTCGTGCAACGGGATTCTATTGTGAATGAGTCGGGTTCTCCAAGTTCATCATTGGAACAAGGTTCAATACATCCTGATTCAGATACTTCCCATCATGATCCTCTATGTACTGCCAAATGTGATCCTCATCATCAAAGCTCTGACACGGATGGATTTCAAAAAGTGAGCAACCGACGAAAGAAGAAAGCTAGTGGCCTCCGAACCAATCCAGAGCATCATCAAGATAAGTCGGGGGCTCGGCCTCATTCTTAATCTTACTTTGATATCTTGCCTCATGATTTTGGCTTTTTGGAATATTCGAGGGTTTAATAAAACCCTTAAACACAAGGAAATTCAGCGGTTTATTCGGGTTCATAAGATTGACCTTTTTGCGTTACTCGAGACGAAAGTTGCTCATACGAAGATTGATAGCCTTATGTCTAAATGTTTTGAAGCATGGGCTTATACTACTAATTTCTCCTGTCACCCTGCAGGAAGAATTTTGCTGCTCTGGAACCCCCGGACTACACATGTTACTATCACATGTCGTACTGATCAACTACTTCATTGCTCTATTACTTGCCGAGGCACGGGGAAGACTTTTTGGTTTTCTATTGCTTATGGGCTTTACTCTGTCACGGATAGGCGACAGCTTTGGAATCTCCTCATTGATCTTGGTCGGCATATTTCTTCTCTATGGCTTTTGGCCGGAGACCTAAATAATATTTGTGATCCCGATGACCGACTTAATGGTGCACCAGTCCATACATATGAGATAAATGATATCCATTGTTTCAAGAGGGAAACCGGCATGACTGATCTTCCCTATTTGGGCACACGGTATACCTGGACAAATGGCCGGACGTGGTGTAAACTTGATCGACTCATGGGCAACCAGGAATAGTCTACACTAGAGCCGAATGCTTTAGTCTTATTCCATCCATTGAGGCTTTTCTCTGATCATGCCGCGTGCACGGTTAGATGCTTTGATTCCCAACCGATTGGTAAACGACCATTTAAATTCCTTAACATGTGGGCCCTTCATGAAAATTTTGCCCCGATGGTTCAAGCTAGATGGGAAATGGCATTGCAGGGATCTGCCCAATTCTATGTTGCCCGTAAACTGCTCTTGCTTAAGAGTGAATTCCGAGCTCTCAATGTTCTCCACTTTTCCCATATTTCGAATCGGGTTACCCGTGCTAAGGAGCAACTTAAAGCTGCTTTCTCTTCCCTCAGTCAAGACCCGTAAAACCCTGAACTACAGCATGAGGTACATCGGTTGAAGCAGCATGGCGAGTGGCTTGCAAAAGCGGAACTTTCATATCTCTCCCAAAAAGCTAAGGCTCACTACTTCAACAATTTTGATCGAAATACATCTTTCTTTCATGCTTTGATCCGGAAAAAGGCTACTAAATCACATTTTGTTTCTATCATCATGGCTGATGGAACACCCACGACTTTAGTCCAGGAGATGGGTAATGAATCCTGGGATCATCCTCACTTTCGATCCAAGAGGACTGGTCATGTATTACCAACGACACTAAAGTGACTATGGAAGACCGAGATACTCTTTGTCTACCTATCACGGATGATGAAATCAAGGTCGCACTTTGGAGCATAGGTGATAATAAAGCACCTGAACCCGATGGTTACTCGGCGGGATTTTTCAAGAAAGCTTGGCCAATTCTTGGCACTGACATTTGCCGAGCAGTCAGGGAATTTTTTGCCACCGGACGCCTTCTTCGTCAGATTAATCATGCTTTACTTGTGCTCCTTCCAAAGCACACGAATGCTAATCGGGTGGAGGAATTCCGGCCCATAGCTTGTTGTAATGTGCTCTACTAGATTATCTCCAAGGTTTTAGCTGCTCGGCTATCCCCTATTTTGGAATATATTATTGATTCTAGCCAGACCGCTTTTATTCGAGGAAGATTGATGCGTGACAACAATTCTTTGGTTCATGAACTCCTCCGACATTATACTCGGAAGCGCATTTCACGACGATGTTTCTTCCAAGTGGACCTAAAAAAGCCTATGATTCGGTCGAGTGGAATTTCTTACAAGGCATGCTTCATGCTCTCTCCTTCCCGCCTATGTTTATTTCGTGGATCATGGCTTGTGTATCGACAGTAACCTATTCAATTTCACTCAATGGGCAAATATTCGAGTTTTTTAAGGGAAAGAGGGGACTCCGCCAAGGTGACCCATTATCGCCCTATCTTTTTGTTATATGTTTGGAATTCTTGTCCCGACATTTAATACACTTACATGCTGCCACGGGGTTCTCACATCACCCGAAGTGCCAAGAACTAAATATTACTCATTAGGCGTTTGCTGATGACCTCATTTTGCTGTCCAGAGCGGATATCCAATCTGTTAATTTGCTTCTTGAATGCTTACAGAACTTCTCAGCAAGGTCGGGATTAAGTGTTAGCTTAGCCAAGTCTCGGTACTTTGTTGCTGGAATTGATGAGCAATTGGCAAGCCACATTGAGGCCTCCTCTGGCTCTTTCCCTCTCAATTACCTTGGCGTGCCAGTAGCGGTCTCGAGGCTTTCTCATATGCATTTCAAGCCACTAATTGATCGTATTGGGTCGTATATTGATGGATGGATACAGAAAACTCTTTCTTATGCGGGTCAGCTTGAATTGATCAAATCCGTACTCCAAGGTGTGGATTGTTTTTGGTTATCTATTTTCCCAATTCCAGCTAGTGTAATTGATGCAATTATTAAAATATGCCGTTGTTTTTTGTTCGGTGCAAATGTGAAAAATCCACCGGTCTCCTAGATTGCCTTGTCAGCATCGAAAAAGGAAGGGGGGATTGGGTTTGTTTCATCTACCTACATGGAACCAGACACTTTTATTCTCGAATATATGGAATATCCATCTTGACCGCCAATCGATGTGGATTAAATGGGTTCATCATTATTATCTCCGTGGATCATCGATCTGGATGTGGTAGCCGGGAAAGGAGGCCTCGGTTTTTATGAAACACATGGTCCGAACTCGGGATCAAATGCTATTGCTTATAGGCTCCCTCGAACAGCTGCTTGCCTATATTAATCGGCCACGAGCAGATCGGAAACATGGTACAACTTTATTCTATGATATTCTCAGGCCTAAACGGAGCTTTAAATTTTGGAATACCATTGTGTGGCATTCTCAAATCCAACCGAAACTTTCATTTGTTTTGTGGATGGTTGCCCTCAATCGTCTACGTACCCATTGTAATATTAAAGGAGGAATCTCGGATACCTTCTGCCTTCTTTGTCACAAGGAAATCGAGACTGCTCCCCATTTGCTCTTTCTTTGTTGTGTCTCAGACACTATATGGGATAGCATTCGGGCGTGAATCAAGCTGCACTTTTCACTCTGTTGCCCACCCCGGATCCTCTCTTGGATGAAGCTGTGAGCGCGCGGGAATGGCATGAAAGCTGCCCGTATGCGCTTATGCCTTACTGCAGCCGTGTATTATATTTAGCGAGCAAGAAATGAAGTCCTCTAGAAGAACAACCCATTTGACACACTGAGCATCATTAGGACAATAAAAATACATGTTTACCAACCTATGTATTTTCATTTTCCTAATACTATGCTTCACTATGAACATGACTAATGTAGTTAGGTGCTCTTCTTCATTTTGGTAGTTGCCTTCATGCTAGCTGGATTGAGTGACTTTAGTCTGTCTTGATTGACTTGATCAGGCTGTGGATACTTGTAATTGTATGCATTGTACAATTAATATATTTATCATTTAAAAAAAAAAATGATCCGACATAATTATCAAATCTTATAATTTTTAATGTGATCCGAAAGTTAATTAAAAAGGAATTTTGATTCAGAGAATTGCCTAAAAAAAATTCGGATGATTTGAAAAGGGAAGGAAAACAGTGAAAACACCTTGCGGGGAAGCACCTCTCCTGAGATGGCTCCACTGTGTAGTGTAGACGTCAATGAAAAGCAACACTCGAGTACTCGACCCACTCTCTCTCTCCCCCCGATCTCCACCAGAAACAGAAACGATTCACTCCCTCTCTCTATTCTTGTCCTTCTCTCTTCCCCCTCTCTGCCCCAACTCTCTGATCTCTGCATATTCTCTGATCTCAACTTTCAGGCCAAAAAGCAGAAAGGGCCATGGATTTCGATCGCGAGGACCATCCACTTTGTTCTCCTGCTTTCTGTATCCTTTCTCGCCCCTACCCGCTCGTTTTTCCCTGAAACTGATCTCGGTTCAGTTATCCTCCAGAGGCAGCGGCGGCGGCTGTTGCGTCTATTATGGCCGCACTTCGGCGATTCATTTCCGGCCGGTATCTACTCTTCGTCTAGAATCTGGATATTTCTCTTCGATTTTGTGTTTTCTTTTCGGTGATCGCAATGCGTTATGTGCTTTGGCTCGAGTTCCCCTACTCGGTCATTGGTCATGGCCCTTGATTTGTTCTGACCTCAAATTGAGGAAGGAAGGCAGCAGATAATCTGAATTTGTTTTCCCGCAACCCTACTTGGAGGTCGATTTAGAGTTTTCTGCTCGATGTTCGAGAATCTGAGAGTCTACTGGTTCATTATTGCCACTTTGCTACGCGATAATTTTTTTTTTTTTTTGGTCACTGTTTCTTTAGACTTACTAATATGATTGGCAGACGATCAGTAGCTACCTCTATAAGCCCCAAGTGGGCCTGAGACTCGAGTCGGAGTAAAGCAACCTATCCTTTTCTTAAAGTTTTCTCTGATAAGAAAAAAATAGCTATTTAAGATGGAATTTCAAATATAGCGTTGAGGTGTCAAGTTCGCGAGATTGGAAAATAGAGCTTCGGAAATTAAAGCTTTGTTTTGTGGCCCAGGGAGCAGTTTGATTTGTGAGCTTGAATTTCTGAATTTCTGTTTCCCTTGGTGAGGTTGTGGATTCTGTAGCTTTGAAAATGTAGAACTGTGACTTCCTCTGCATTATGGGATAGCTGAGTGAGATCGTGTCCTGTTCCTGCAGTTGGTGGCATCAAAGTTGGTCACATTGCTTGGATTGCTTGGGTTGGTTCTTTCTTCTCTCCTGTTGAAGTACCATGGACCACACTTTTGCAGATGTCTTTGTTTCAGTAGTGATGCCATTTGTCTTCTTGCAATCAGTTCCACCCTATATTGATTCCTCAATGGGCGCCACCCACCATTTGTGATGCAACACCCATTTATTCCCTTTTAAAGACTGTTTGTCCTGTTCAAGGTTGTTAAGGAGGTCTTTCCTAAGTTTGGTTTAACCCACTTCGGACATTAAGCAAAAGGTGTACCAGCTTATAAGTTGTATTACACATAATTCACCTGGACTTTTGAGTTGATTTATGGGTCAAACTTATTCTTATAGCCATTGTGTGTGGGCCTTTGGACCGCAAGTTTGAGCTCCCTCCTTGATTCTCCCGCATCAAAGTGATATTCGCTGTTGGGGTTTGATTCCATGGATGGACCCGAAATAAATGACAATTTTCTTGGATTAAATATCTTCTAACTACAAAACTGAACATTGTGATCTCTGCTAGGTCTCATATAGATTCATACAAATGACAATTTTCTTGGATTATATATCTTCTGACTACAAAATTGATCATTGTGATCTCTGCTAGGTCTCATTTAGATTCATATATAAGCGACTGATATGGCTTGCTTCATTCAAATGAAATTACCCTCTATAGAAGCCCAATCCTCGAAGTTATCAAATAGTGATGTTCACCCCAATGAGCTCCCAAGATCATCAACTTCAGCACATGCCTTAATTTTGTTTGTCTTGTAGTATTTTTTTCTATTTAATTTCTAATTGACATTATTGGTTGCTGGTCATTTCTTTCTGCTTATAGCTGAAAATTTGAAAAGGTGATGAAGGGCACCATCCTATGGAATGCTGCAATCCGCAATGGAAGAAACTGATCGATGGTTGAAATGCTTATATTCACTGTGATTATAATTTGCGTACTGTGGAAGCTTTAAGTTTTATGGTCCATGGAACATAGCAAAGAGCTCAATAACAACTCAATTGATCAGAAGCCCCTGGGAAATGAAGGAAAAATGGTACCACCCTGTACCCGTCATGGCACAAAATTACGGGACATATTCATGGCAGACAAGCCTACATTATCATATGCCCATTTTCATGGTGAGATTACTAGAAATCTGGAAGACTCTGTACCTGAAGCTTTAGAGAAGCAGCATTCTTGTGGGTCCAAGTTTAAAGCTGTGAAAGAGGATGAGCTGATCAAATACATGTCAAATGTACCGAGTTATTTGGAGAAAGGAAAGAATTTTCAGGTGAAGGCACTGAATGTGGGTGTCCTTGATTGGGAGCATTTGAAGAAGTGGCAGCATAGCAACAGACCAATGGCCCAAAAACATAGCGGCCATCATGCTCATCTTGGGGATTCAGTGTCTGTGAGAGGTAGATCTAGACTTACTAGTGAGAGCAATATTGATGCTAATGACTCCTCTGAGAAACTAAAGCATGGATCGCCATCATGTCAAGCTCTCCTTCAAGTACCGGTCAAGAATGGACTTTCTCTATTTACATTTGCTGTTGACAACAACGGCGATATTTTGGCTGCCACATTAAAGTCAAGTGCGCCTGGAAAGTATCCTTCCAGCTGGATATACAACTTCTTCACCATCCAAGAAATCAAAAGAAAGAATCGAATATGGCCAAATCAAGCACCCAAAAAGTACGAACACCGTTATGTACATAATGTTGTCGCACAGATGAAGGCCTCAGATCAATGTTCTCCATGTTCTGATGGCCACAAGTGTGTGGGCCATGATGACTTTAGAGAATTTGTTTTGTTTTCTGTGGGTGTGAGCCAGGTAGATCAACATGAAACTGAGTTTTCTCCGACAAAAGAACTTGCCGCCATTGTTGCCAAGCTTCCAAAGACTGCCACTTGCAACCCTCGTAAAGATGGGCTGCTGAATAATAGGAATGGTAATCTATCAAGCGCATCTTCTCTACAGTGCAAGGAGTTGAGGCATCCCTACTCTGGTGATGATTCAGAGAATGGCTCTTCTGTAAGCCATAGTGCTTTAAGCACAACAGTAATACTTCCAGGTGGTGTCCATTCAGAACCCATTAAGGGAGCAGTATCAACACTAATACAACGATGGAAATCAGGTGGATCATGTGATTGTGGAGGATGGGATTTGTGTTGTCCCTTGAAGATTTACTCCAACCAGAATGATCTTGAGAATAAATTAAATTCGTCATGCGAGACTAGCTACTTCACAGATGAGTTCAAGCTTTTCAGTGAGGCAAGTTACACTAATGGGTTATATTTAATGTTTCTTAGGGGCTTCTGCTTCAAAATGATCTGTATCTTTTCTGGTATGAGCTAGCATAGTTTCTCACTGTCACTCTTGTAATTGTTCTTCAGGTGGGCGGAGAAAACCACGACCCTGTTTTGAGTTTGACGCCATTCAGGGACTGCATATATTCAGTCAAGTTTGATTCTTCTATTTCTACGCTCCAAGCATTCGCCATCTGTGTAGCAGTTCTAGAATGTAAAATACCAACTGGGTTTCTAGAACTAAGCAAAATTTCACTGGAGATGAATCCTGGATGAGTCATTTCTGATGGGCTGTCTCAAACTATGACCTCAAATCAAAGTCAACGTGAAGATCCCACAAGGTACTTTACCTATCCTCCACATTCTCCGGTGGGGAGAGTGTAGCTTTCCCCGTCGAGTTATCAAATGGACAGAATAAAGACACTAGTATGCATGCCAGATTTACCGTCCTAGTTGCAGTGAAAACCGAAAGGCAGGGATACTCTGCAGCTGGAATATACTCGATTCTACAGGATATAACTACTGTGTTCTTTGTGTGCTTTTTCATAGGAAAAGGACCCTGACAATATAGGCAGCACTTGAGGAAGAACTATCTTCATTATTGTAAGTGCGCAGTTTGGAGGAGGTAGTATCTCCAGTATGAAATAATGTTTTAGTATATGTCTGTTTGGTCATGGTTGTAGTCTGACATGAAATCATGGCTAGAAATATAGGTCTTTATCTTGCTATACTGAATCATGGTTATCAGTTGTTCATATAGAGTGATGGGCTCAATAATGCCATAGGCAGTAAAGTTTGATAACTGCATCCAGCATGAGAATGTTTATGAAGCTATGGCCTTTCTTTGTTGAATGAGGCCCTTTCTGCTTTGTTTCCAGCGAGCAAAAGGTCATTCCTTTCTTTGCACTTTTATCTTTGTTGTCTTCTTGTTATCGTCTTTTGATATCTTACTGGTATAGTAGGGAAAGATTCCGATCACAATGAGGCCAAAATCATACCATGTGCCAACAAAAATGTTCTCTTTTTTTATGGATCAATCGTGGGCAATGAGCTGTATCTCCTCTTCGAATTACGTTAGGATAGTGCTTGTTAGGTAGTCGACAACCAAAGCACTAAAATATCGGATCATATGTGCATGTATTCTATGGATATATGTGGTCGACCTCACTCAGTGGTAAGTGGTGTTATTGTTGCTGTTGAGTTCTATATCCTCTTGAAGAGGACCTCTTCTATACATGGTTCAATTTGAGCTTCAACAACCTATCAACCTAGAGGTGGTTCGTGTCTCACCTCGTACTTGAACCGGTCGTCAAGCGAATCAATTTGCTTTAGAGCCTAACCCAAATCCCTTTCAGCCTAACCCAAATCCCTTTCTCTGGCTTGGTTGAGGTAGCTTCGAACTCAAGCAAGATGATATACCGTCATGTCTCTTTCCTAAGTCAATAAAAATACCATGCAACACAAAACCTGTTGGTGATTACGTGTCTCCTTGCAGAACCACATCAAGAAGATGTTACTGTTAGTAATCCAAGAATACACCAATAGGGGAGGGGGGTGAATTGGTGTATTAAAAATTTTGGCAGTTTAAAACCAAATTGTTGTTTCTCTATAGGAGGAGTCGACGACTCCTTTAATGTGCAGAATAAGAACAGCTACTATGAATATTTAAACAATCAATCAATGCATATAAGAGTCATGTTGAAAATGATTCCTTTCATTGATTAAGATGTGATTCAATACAAACACAAGGCGATAACAATGACTCTCTATCACCAATTCTAAATATAGACAATGACTCTCCTATACCCCTAATTAGGCAATTGCTCTCCTAGCTAAGTTTTGATGTGGGCAATGACTCTCCCAACACCAACCCGATGAAGGCAATGACTCTCCTTCACCC
>JAOWBR010177133.1:0-10964 GCA_028571145.1 Dionaea muscipula
TAGACATTTTGGCAGATGCCTTAGTTCCACCCATGATTACTCTGATGATTTATGGTAGACTTCGGTTATGATTTGGTTCAGTTATTAGACCCCATTTCATGATTGATTCTGGTATACTGTTTTGGACCGTTGAGTTTAGGCTTGTGCGGGTCGTAATTGGGGTCCACGGGTCGTACGCCGGTCCACCCGGGATGGGGTGTGACAATACGACCGTGTCATTTTTTTACCTTCAAAGACAAAAAATAGCAATATATAATCATTTTTATATAATATACACAACCGTATACTGTCGTTAAAAATAAAATTGACATAAAATAAAATAATGACGCGTGCGAATAAATCAGCCAGATCAATCCCCTTCATCTTTTTCATCTCTGGGCGGTCAAATCAAAAGCTTTACAAATCCCAAAATTTCAAACGGAGACGCCAAAAATTTTTCCATCTCTTTCTCCATTGACGCCCACGTACAGAGATTTCTACTCTTATTGTCGTCGTCGTCGTCGTCCTCCTCCTCCTCCTCTTCCTTCGACGAGAGGAAGAGAGGGAAAGGGTACTACCTTCTACCTCGCTTCCAGTATTCGCCACAGTAGTTAAACCAGCCTAGGGCACCACTTGCAAAAGGAAAAACCCTAATCCCCATCCCTGTTTTGTTCAGTGGTAGAAAAATCATGAATTTCAGCTGCTGAGGTTCCCAATTTCGAATATTTTTCTATTTTCCCTCCTTGGACTGGAAATCAGGAAATGGATGGTAGGAGGATTTCAGCGAGCCCTCGGCCGTGCAGCGTTCGTCGAGTGGTGGCGGCTAAGAAGCGGCCCAGAGGTGTTGATGGATTTGTCAACAGTGTCAAGAAACTCCAGAGGCGCGAGATTTGCTCCAAGCGCGACCGGGCATTTAGTATGAGCGATGCCCAAGAGCGATTTCGTAATATTCGATTGCAGGTTGGCCCCGTTTTTCCCAGATTCTTTCCCCTTATCTGTTTACTGGATCGGAGGTTGTTGTGCTACTATCGTGTATATTAAGTAACTTTGCTTAATTCAAAGGCTGCAAGGAAGTTACAAGTATGTGGCTAAGTCCTGTCAGTTGGTACAAATAAGTCAGCTGATCCTGTTATAATGTTCAGTTGAATTGCTATATGTATTGTCACTGGCGCATTCTTTCTAGGAAAGGATATTCACAATTTCTTTTCAAAGTTAATTCCAGTACGTGGGGAGGCTGCTGTCAGAATAAAGAAAAATGTGAATGGAGACTCTGATTGTAGATATTTAATTGCAGGGATTACAACATCTCCGATTTCCAGGTGTTGAAAACAATATTGTGTATGCCGTAAGTCTGGGGAATCAATGAGAGCAGCCTGAAGCTCTTTTTTTGGTGGCTGAAACTAACTCATCTTCCTTTGTTCTCTATGATTTTGGTTGGGAACTCAAGCTGTAGTCACGTAGGAAGGTTCAAGAACAAAAAGGGTTTCTAGTGATTTGCGTTAATTCTTATCTGAAGAATGTGATGTTGACGCCATGCCATGTGCTCATGATTGTACATACTTTAGGCTGTGGCTCTTTACCGTTTAGTTTTCGAAATACTGTTTATGAAGAATTGATTTATAGAGTTAGAGAAGGCATAGGATATAGTTCCAATAGAACCTTTTAGATTGTGGAAAAGAAAGGAGTTTGTACTAGTTGTGTTGCATATATTGAAGTGGTATAAGTTATGCAAGAGGAGGCTCAAGGAAACACACCGGAAAAATTGAAGCTTTCTAGATAAATGTTGGTTAGCACCACGAATCAACTTTGTGCCCATAGTTTTGTTTGGTTCCATATAGATGAACTAATAAGGCAAATATAGAATGCAAGAGGGAGCTCAAGTAGACACAAGGGGGAAATTGAAGCTCTCTAGATAAAGGTTGGTTAACACTAAGAATCAACTTTGATCCCATAACTTTTTGTTTTCCTTATGGATGAACTAAGTAGGCACATAAGATCAAATGTGGCATATGCTATCTGCTGATGATTTTGTTGTGATGGACCTAGAATAGAAGTTTGGAGGGATCCGTTGCAAATGAATGATATAAGGCTTAATAGGATAGAAATTGATTGTAGGAATATGTTTAAATTATAGGAATATGTTTTAGTTAAGTATGCAGTGGCGACGACGTGTGTCAGGACGGTTGGAGGTCTCACTCGCGACTTCCCCATTACTATTGGTGTGCATCAAGGGTCAGCATTGAGCACTTACTTATTTGTGACAGTTCTAGATGAACTCTCGAGGGACGTAGGCGAGAACGCTCTTGGTGCACCATGCATGTTTTTTACGGATGACATTGTATTGATAGAAAAGACTAGAGCAGTGTAAAAGCTAAGCTGCGTCGATGGACGACGGCCCCGAAGGTGAAAGGACTACTGATTGGTAGGAGTAAGACGAAGTATATGTAGTGCATATTTAAGAGAGAGGAGGGGGATGTTCTCTCAGTGATGGGGGTGTTTATAGGACGAGAAAGTTTAAGTACCTAGAATCGGTTATATAAGATTATGAAGAAATCGACGAGGACGTAGCACATAGGATAAACGCGGGTTGACAGGAATAGAGAGTCGCCTTAGGCGTCTTTTGTAATAGACGAGTACCTTGAAAGTTGAAGGAAAAATTTTATCGGACCACAATTCGATCAGTAATACGTATGTTAAGATAGATGTGTGGAGTTACTTGAAGATAGGAAATAAGGAATGAGGAGATCCGTCATAGGTTTGAGTGGCATTGACAGTTAATAATTAATAAGATGTAGGAAGAACGTCTATGCTGGTCATATTATTTATGGAGGAGATGGTTAGATGTGTCGGTCAGACAGGTGGAGTCCATTATGTTAGAAGGTAGGAGGAATCGAGGGTGTCCGAAGAAGATTTAAGGTGGAGTAATTCATACGGACCTGAACATATTGTATCTCATAAACGATGCTTTGCATCGTATGGAGTGGAAGCAGCGGACATGTGTGAGTGAACTCACTTAGTGGGTGGTGAGCTTGTTAGAGAATTAAGATAAGTTGTTGGCCGAGTTCTCGTGACCTTTAATGAGGCGTACGTTGGTAGATTTTATTGTTGTGGTTCATTGATATTGATTGATATTGATATTGTTGTGGTTCTACATTCCCGTATATTATTGTGTATTATCATACATTGTTATTCATTTGTAGGCGTTGGGAATTTGTTGTTATTGCTACTGTTATATGTTACTATATATTCATATATTTAGCTCCAATCTAATATTTTGATTAGGTTAGAACAGTGCGTGTTAGGTAGCTGACAACCAACATACTATATTTGTCGGATTTTGTGTGCATGTATCCCACGTGTAGCCGACCACACTTAGTGGGAAGAGGTCGTGGATATGATAATGATGATGAATATGTTTTAGTTATGGTGCTGGAAGAGATTATTTTGATGTGCTTTTGAGAAAGGAAAACCTACCTGAAGGGTATTTTAGGTATCTCTATGGAACAATGACATGTGTGATCTGTTGAAGCTGTTATGCATAGGGTTCGAGTTATGCAGATGGGATCTGTTGAAGCTGTTATGCAGAGAGTTCGAGTTAGGCGAAAAACGCTGAAGAACGTTTCAAGAGTTCATATGATCCAAAAGTATGAAGTAAGGTCAATAGAAGATTTTATAAAATGTCTATTTGACCCAAAATTATTGTAGAGCACTATTTAAGGTATGGAAAATGGTTGTTACATAGAGGAAATGCTAAGGATGGATGAATAGTGCTAGGGAGGGAGGACTTCTTGTACCATGACTTAGTTAAGGGCATCATATGGAGTAGTGAAAATTGGCATCGGTTGTATACCAATACTACATAGTGGGAAAAGGCTTTGTGTCTTGTTCGGGAAAATAAGCCTTAAAGGAAAATATATGAAACTAAATTTGAGTGAACGTTGTTGATTGCCAAAGTACTAAAAATTCTACGTACATTTTTCTCATGGAAGAGGTACAATTTGAAAAGAGACAAGGGGAGGATCAGGGGTTGGAAGTGGAAGCTTGAAAATGTTGTTGAGCTTAACTATCAAGCCAAGTTGGCATATGATGTTGATGCGTTGACAGAGGATGGGACCTATGATACAAAAGAATGACATTAACTAACCCATGAGGCCAATGCCAATCGTTAGTTTAATTTGTCCTGGTCATAACCTGTTCAAGTGCTTTAAGTAGAAATAGAAGAGATGATGCTATACTCATGATGCCTTTCAGATGGCAAGTAATAAGCGTCTGTCTTTTATTATGCCCATCTTTCAATTGTCTTATTTAAGTATCCCTTATAAAAAACGGTGGGACTATATGTACAACATTTTGTATAACATTTTTTACAACGCTTTTTTCTGAAATGTTTTGAGACGATCCGAAACGGTGGATGCGTTTAAAATATGTTTTTAAGGATATATATGAAAGAAATCGTCCAAAAAAATACCGAAAAGACTCCATCCAGACGTTTTTTGGTCCGATTTGGGCCGATTTCAATATATGCTACATAACTTTTTTTGGAATAATTTTGGCCGATTCGAACCGTTGGATGTGTTCAAAACGTTCAAAAAATGATTGCATTAACCCCTCGGGTTACGGTAGGGTTGATTTGATCCAAATATGCTCGGATTTTTATAGGGTTTTTAGTTTTTCGGGTTTTCTTTTAGTTGATTTTATTGCATTAACAACTCAAGTTACGGTAGGGTTTCTTGTATCCTATTAAAAACACATTTTGAACACATCCAACGGTTCGAATCGGTTAAAATCATTTCGGATATGATACTTCCTTTATAACGTCAAAATCGGTCCGAAAAACGTCCGGATGGAGTCCTTCCTGATATTTTTTTCCGACGATTTTTTTCGTACAACCTTAAAAACATATTTTAAATGCATCCATCGTTTTGGATCGTCTCAAAATATTTTATAAAAAAGCATTGTATAAAGTGTTGTATATATAGCCAACCCGTATAAAAAAAGGATTGTAGGAATTCTTGCTTGGTATGTTAGTTATTACAGTTTAAGTAGATTGAAAGCAACCACTTGCTAGTTTTTATCTTGTATATTGACTAGGAGTAGCCTATATTTTCGGCACGATGAGCACTCCATTTCATTGAATCAGTTTAAAATAATTTAAAAAAAATACAATAATTTTTTTTTTAAAAAAATGTATTGGGTAGTGGATGAATAGGTGGGTAGTGGGTAGGGTCAATAGTGGAATGAATAGTAGGTTGATTTGGGAATATATGTGATTTGACAAATGTCAAATTAATTTTTTGTGTTTTGTAATATAAATGATATTATATGCTTCAAGGCTGCCTTTCTCGTCTCTGCTAATGTTTGATACTGCCCATCTACTCTCTTGGTGCAAGTGGGTTCTGCATTGCAAACTATTGATATCAACTTAATCCATGAATGCAAACTCATGTCAATTTGACCAGGTGGAAGTTTTGCTTCTACATTTAAAAATAGACTTATAAACAGTTACCTTGATTAATGGCAAGTTCTTATGGTGTGCTGAACTAAATTCTTACTAGTATATTCTGAAGTTATGTTCTGGTGTTGTTCATAGGATCCGAACATTAATTTAGTACTCAAATGTAATTTAATAGCGAAGTTTAAAGGAAAACTCTCTGTTGGATAGATTTATTTGTTGAGAAAATGCAATACTCCCTTTAAAAAACTAACCCATTAATAGAAAGGAGGATCACTTAAAGCCCCTCAGGTTTGTTTCTTTGGCCAAGCATATTTTTTCTTTACTGTCCTTTTTTTTTGCTTTTGCTATATAGTACTTAGTGCTTCTGCTGAAATGTACATGATGCTTGGAGGATGCTGATATGGGAACAAAACTCCAAGGAGAAACTATTGAAGGCAAAGAAATGACCCAATAAACTTTGTTTTACTGATGATCTTTCTCAGAAATAATTTAATTTAGGTCTGTAATAATCTTTGACCATTAGGATTGGATGCCCTTCTTTCATCAACTCGTTGCCTGTCCTTTTCCATTCTTGTTTCTTGCAAGTAGTAATATGTGTCCAACATCTGTTTGCATATGTTCCAGTCCTAAATCAAGATTAGTACTTTGGTGTATATGTTTGGTCTCTGTATTGCTTGAGGAGCTTCATTGTATGAAGAATTATGAGTTTATGACTGATTTATGTAAGTGTGTTTTCATCCGTAATGTGCATGCCTCTAGTGAGTCTCTAGTGCAACAAATTTTTTGTGCTCATGTTTGATGAAAAGAGGGATTCCACTACAGACAACTCATCTCTTGGCTCAACACCTGGAAGGAGCTTCAATAATCTCTTGCACTTTCAAATGCTACATCTTGTGGCACCACTTCTCTTTTCTATCCATCTGACGGTAAAGGATTTTAGATCTGAATGATATCACCATATGTTCCATCTTTTTTCTCCATGAAAACCGGAATCAGAACCTTTTCTACTACCCAAAACATTTCTTCAATTTTTATGTCATCAACAGTGCATGTTGACATTATCATTTGAATTAGCACTGTATTGTCCTTTCCCTTGTCCTGATCAAATGACTAAGCACCTGAAGCTGGTGTATAAGCAGTCTCAGGTGTGACAGCAATTTCACTGTTGTTGCTACCAGATCCTAGTTTTCTAATAGGTTACTCCTAACTTATCAGCTTCTAGACTGCCTAAAACAAATATGTTCTATCAGTTCTGTACGCAAATCCTAACTACCTTACTGGTTAATGATGATGTGCCCTATGTAATTTTAGCTTCCACCAATTATTATTGGAATCTATATTGTCTCATAATATGTTGTCCATCTGCCCTGTTTCTCCACCAGTAAGAGTTCTCCATAAAGCATAATCAGCTTTTAATGGGTCCCACTTTTTCTCCATGTGCTTTTGCAAAGGCGTACTTCCTGGTAACTTGAATTAACTTGTCTTTTCCCTCCTTGCAAATCCTTGGAAATCCCCTAGGCTCTCTTTATTAGAGGCATCAAAGCATTTGCAATTAGAAAACAATTCTCTTCTCTGATTAGGCAGGGATGACAGCCACTTCAGCAAACAATAGTCAGGGCAAACTTCTAAGTCACTTGGTTCTTTTGCAACTATGCTGGACACTGTCTAGTTGTCCTTTTTGCAAACAGTATTATCTTGACTTCTGATCTGGTGTCTTCTGACTTTATTCTCTTCTTTGCAGGAAGAATATGACACACATGATCCGAAAGGACATTGCTCGACCATGTTGCCGTTTCTTAGGAAGAGATCGAAAATAATTGAAATAGTAGCAGCACATGACATTGTGTTTGCTCTTGCTCAGTCTGGCATCTGCGCAGCGTTTAGTAGAGGTCAGTAGCTGGATGTCTCATGTTCGCTTTATCTTCATACTCATCTTTTTGGTTTACCTTGAGTTTGCAGTTGGGAATTACAATTTACTAAATACCATTTATCGATTGCAGAGACAAATCAGAGGATATGCTTCCTGAATGTTAGTCCTGAAGAAGTGATACGAAGCTTGTTCTACAATAAGAACAATGACTCACTTATCACAGTTTCAGTTTATGCATCAGATAACTTTAGTTCTTTAAAATGCAGAACCACAAGGATTGAGTATGTGATTCTTCGTTTTGTTCTAGCATTGGCAAAGAGAGTGCATACACACACATCTACTTCTTACCATGATTTATTTGTCTGAATTATCCAGATACATAAAGAGGGGTCAACCGGCTGCTGGTTTTGCACTTTTTGAATCCGAATCACTGAAATGGCCTGGATTTGTGGAGTTTGATGATGTGAATGGAAAGGTTCTTACTTATTCTGCCCAAGATAGGTCAGTACTTTGACTTCAGTATTCTTGTGGTTCTGCCTCCTTTATTTTGTACAAGGCTTATGGAACGGTATAATAGTTGGTAAAATTTTTCCAGTGTTTACAAGGTGTTTGACTTGAAGAACTATTCGATGTTGTACTCTATTTCCGATAAAAATGTCTCGGAGATCAAGATTAGGTAATTATTCTTGATCTGGTGTTTGCTGAGTTTTAACTAAACTTTGTTTATACTATTGCTTTTTCTGACAATTGCAAATAGTATATTCTTTATGATATAACCTTGTATGTCTTTGGTCGATACTACATGAAGCATTATTTTTGTTGGAAGTAAGCTTTAGAAGAGCTTGGGATACATTGGTCATTTATCTTTCTGCTATCTAAGCCACTACTAGGGAAGAGCATTAAATTAGACAGGGAAAAGATTTTCTAATACATAACTTCATTGTTAGAGCATCCTTACTGGGAGCATTTAGCTCTAGATTTTTTCAGGTTTTATCAGAAATATTAATTTTTTATTAACAAAAAGTTTGTCAGAATTTAGTCTAACCTTTAACAGTGGCAACTGAACTAAAAACTAGGGGATTGGAGAGAGAGGGAGAGAGCTGAAATTTAAAAAAAAAAAACTGGCGTGGTGACAGTGGGGGAGGAGAGAGAGGGAGAGAAAAAAAAACAAGTGCGGTGCACAAAATACCCTTAACAAACACCTTTAACAATCACTTTTAACATCTCCATTAATTACCACATTTTATTTTTAACTAACAATCACTTATTTTAATTACTATTACATTCTATGACTTTTTTAAACTTCACATAACTCCTCCCTAACACAAACATTACATCATCCCTTTCTCCTCTATCTTCTCATTCTTACTCTCCTCTCTCATCTCTCTTCATTTTCTCTTATTTTCAATTACATAATTTTTTTTTTAAATATTATTGATAAAAATTAAAAATATTATAGTCAAATTCTTAAATTTTTTAGATGATGTACTGTTTATCGTACCGAAGGCACGGATTTCTCCTAGTCTATAATATACCTTGACAATCACTAACAACCCTCATTTTAACAGTTCTACTACTGATGCTCTTAGTCTCAATAACATCGTGTATAAACTTTGATGACATCCTACTGCCACCATTGGTGTATCAAACTGACACAACCGACACCCTTCATCTTTCAATAACACATCATTAAACAACATAACAACTGTAAAAGTAAAATGGGAAGTCTTGTTTCTCCTTCATTGACAAAAGGGTTAATATATTACAAGTATCAAATACCCAAAATACCCGTAGTGGTCAACTCATAACAACCTTTAAACAACTAATCATGTGTGACCTGTTACAACATACATTAACAGTTTTAAACATCTAGGCCCAAAATCTACTTGAGGTTTGGGCCATTTGGCGACTACCCAAAGTGCAGCTCCTGGCCAATGACTAAATATCATAAAACATATATACATTAAACTTCCATACAACTGAATATTTACATGAGTACATATCACCAACACCATCAAAAGACAACAACATTAACACTCCTTGTTGCTTTTGTCACAGACCTGTACACAAAAACATCTCCAGGAAAAAAATAAGTACAAGCTTAACACACACGAAACAATGATCAACGATGGAAACAAAACAGAAGTAATCAATCAAACACAAAATAAGAAAGCTACACAAAATAAGAAAGCTCAGGAGTAATGGAATAATCATCAACAGGCTCAAACATGATCACCACCAACAGTCAATAATATGAGAGACGAATCTCCACACATCTCATATATCACAGCCACTTCAATCTCACAAGGGATTGATCACCCTTTAGCCGAACATATGGCATCTCCCTACGATGATATTGTGATATGATGTATATGTGATCGGTCATGCGGAGATGGGCTAGCTACTCACTCGCTTATGTCGACAGATCCCATGTGGATGAGACGTTTTATTGACCATATGAGACGTCTTACTCCAGGACAGCGTGGATGATTTTGATTGTTTCACCCCAGTGTATAGACCTAGGGATGATAGTATTGTCTTATAGAACATGACACTCCTAGCCTGATGGTTATTCTTATCGGTCATATTTAGCTGGAAGGCTATTCTTTTTGAGATTTGATAATCATGTGAGAAAAGATAAGGATAACCATAACATGACACAGGGTCAACAAAGATAGGCATGAACAACAAAGGCTCATGGGTTCCAAAGAATAAGAAAAGATAAGATGACACTAGAGTTAATCCAACCAAACAAAACTGATACGATCCCCTGATTTATCCGCTGCAAGTTGGAAAGAAATAAGAACGATAAGGGAAGTAAGAGAAAGGAAATGATCGAGTTAATTAAGAAAAAAAGGGGTGTAACATCGGCTCAGATTCACTTACTAAAAAGAAAGAGTAAGAATATCAAAACGGACAATAAAATATTTGATGAGAATAATTTCTAAAAAGATAATTAGCTATATATACTATTAGGCTATTAGTTTTCTTAATATAATTAGGAAGCATTATTATAAATAATGAATGTAATAATTTTAGGTTGATCATGTAGAAATAAAGAATTCCTTTCTATCTTTCCTAAATACTGTCTATTCCCCTCTAGTTCCTCATCCCCTTCCTCTAGTTCCTCATTCCCTTCGTATAATATCTCCCATCACTATAGCTCCTCCTGTTACCACCCGCTCTTAATCTCAGGCTCGTAATAATTTTGAATCGAAGCCGACTCTTCTCGGACCTGGTGCTAAAAATATCCTGTTAGAAATTTCTATTCAAAAAAAAAATCATCTTTTTCATCATGTCCAATTCTCAAACCAATGTCATGAGAGCTCTAATCGAATAAAAGCTAGCCGTCATAAGTGTGCGACCGACCGAGTTGCTTAATGACAGTTTCTACACTATGTCTGTTGAAGAATCGGATAATAGATTTTTCAACGTCAACATTGTGAATGAGATTTGTCCAATCACAACGGAAGTGCTTCATAAGGTATTTTTTCCGTATGGACCAATTGAGGGAATCTTTCGACATAAGAAATTTCCTGCTTTGGTATAATTTTTTTTTTTTTTATGAAGATGCTAATCATGCTATAGAAGCTTTTGATGGAAGATTGATCTATGATGGGTGTTGTCAAATGGATATTGACTTTATTAATATTTCATCAT
>JAOWBR010177144.1:0-10559 GCA_028571145.1 Dionaea muscipula
TAACACAACTTAATTAAAAGCCGGTCGGGTTTTATGAAATAAACCAAACAAGCTTAAAATCAAGACGGGTTATCACATCCTTCCCCCCTTAAAAGAATTTCGTCCTCGAAATTCAAACAAAAATCAACCCGAAAGATTGGTCCTTCACACTAGGCGTTGCAACAGTCAATTTATCTTGATATACTGATGTAAGAGCATGGTCAATTGTTGTGTAGCTTCTCTGTTTTCTGTTCTCCATCACTAAGAATAAACAAAATTTTTGTCATTGCACCAACAACAACATGCGAACAGTATTAAACCAACAACATTACATTCTATTTATATACAGCATTACAAAATGCTAACAGAACCAAAATTATTATTGTTCACAGCATTAGCATTAGACCAACAACAATAACATTAAACACACTTTTACATGACAAAATGCTAACATAACAAAACGTCATCACACCTAGCAGCATTAGAGTTGAGTTTACATACACCCAAGGAGAATTAAACCAACAACAAAATGAGAGGACTTACAAAATGATTGTCTGATTACATAAGATACCACATTACTAACAAAATGATTGCTACTACAATCATGAATCGTCGGTTGAAAACTCCGACACTTTGGCGAAGCTCCTTCATCGCTACATCATTACATTCTATTTGTTCACGAAGTTGCCAAACTTGGTCTTTCATTTCCAAACATTTTTTTGATGTCTTCCTTAATTACTGTCAATCTCATAGACATATCGGAAAATTTCAAGGAGAGCTCTTTTAATTCTATCACCAAATCCGCTTCGACCCACCGAACAAATTGGCCACAATGTTTGCATCTCCAGTACGGTCGTTTATAATTCTTGGTAGTATGAGATACCTAAGCCTCTAGACCAAAACTGCCACAGCATAATCTATTAACAGTTGGCACTAATGCTGCACTATTGTTGCTCGAACTTGTTGAGTATTGCATGATTCCTGTTGAAACAACAACGATAATTTGTTGAAACACCAAACTAAGTTTCAGAATTATTTAAGCATTAATCAGTCACAATGGTATATCATCAATACTTGTCTAGCAATACTATCATCAATACTTGTCCAGCAATAATCAATCACAACCTACTATCATCAATATTTGACCACGAGTGGTAAAATACAAGGTCAAAGATCAAGTCAAGATGGATTTTACTAGAATTTAACAGATTAAATAATACAAACAAAGTTAACAAAGATTCAACCTTGTTAGGTTGTTAACAGATTAAATGATACAAACAAAAATTAAGAGACACAAGAACGGCAAAGCACATACAAACTGTTAGCACAAATGATAACACAAATACAACTGCTCGAATGGCTTAATGAAACACAACTGCTAGCACAAATGATAGCACAAACACAACTCAGAAGCATTTGAGAATTAGAGAAAAAAAATATTCGAAAACATTAGATTTTTTTTTATTTGATTATGTTAATCGATTATTCATCATAATCGAATAAAAAAATCGATGAACAAATTCGACGGAGGGTTGAATGATACACACAAATTCGACGAAGATGTCGAACAATACACACAAATTTCAGATTGGGAGAGACGAGGGAGAGCGATTTTGAACCCTAGG
Source organism: Dionaea muscipula (assembly GCA_028571145.1). Classification (NCBI taxonomy): domain Eukaryota; kingdom Viridiplantae; phylum Streptophyta; class Magnoliopsida; order Caryophyllales; family Droseraceae; genus Dionaea; species Dionaea muscipula. The sequence continues at coordinate 1,605 of JAOWBR010177144.1, forward strand.
ATCGACGACATTCGATTTCAAATGGCTTGAACCCTAAAATCGACGACAATGAATTCTTCAAACATGTTAGCTTAGCTTGTCGATTTGAGCTTTAGGGTTGAATGATATGGCTGTGAGCTTGAGGAACAACAAACTTGAGGAACAGAGCCTGCTATCTCCAACTTGCCGAAGACAAGAGATTTCATTTTTTATATTTTTTTGTATTTCTTTCCCTCTTAATTTCTGACAACTTCTTTTTTTTTTTTCTTTTCTTTTTTTGGTTTTTTTCCCTCGACCAGCAGCAAATCCCGAGAACACAATCTGACGGAAAATGAAGTCCCGCAAATTCTTAGTTACGGATCCCGCATAGGAAATCAACTATATATATATATATATATATGTATACACACACACACACTTTGATACAGTGGCAATTGTAAAGTGAGATTAATTTGCATTAATAGTTGATAGCGTGATTGTTTTTAAGAGTGTGGAGGTCAGCTCACGGCCTAGTTAATTGAGTAGTCATTCTGCCCTCCCATCCCTTTTGTCCGGTAAAGAAAGCAGGAAACCGTTCTTTGCTGGTATATCAATATGGAATCCAACGATAATACATACATAATATACAACAAACAATGCATCGTCCGGTCATACACATGCTAACAGAAACTTTTGCCTATTAAGCTACGTGATCAGCAGGCTTACATACAGGATCCTATTAAGCTATAAGTTGAATTCTGACAATTTACATTCAGTTACCATCTTTTGATAAGATTGTCATATGAGAATAATTTCAGCGGGAAGGCGAGCATCTGATGTCTGCTTCTTGCTCGACAGTGGTGGATGGGTAGCGAGTTTCAGAACAGAATGAGCAGAAAGGTGGTACCTTGTCTTTGCTTCTGCAAATGCTCGGCCGACCACCTGCTCCACCCAATCTTCCACGAAACTTTTTGAGTCTGAGAAGCAGGCAGCAACCAGTATCTGGTCCATGACTCCTAACTCAATCTCTAACAAGCACTCTTTGCCAAAGACTTTGGAGAAGCTCATGCCAATTGACTTTAATACTTGAGCAGCCAAAGCATCATAATCAAAAGGCTTAAACAGGATGGCTTCATCTACCTGATCCATGATAGCTTCTAGCCACGACGTGGAATTTTCATAGATGGAATTATCCTCGACATTAGTACTTTCATCATCCGCCCCTGCATTTTCAGCTGGAAGGTTCAAATCCAGGCGCATATTCAAACTCTTGCAGGGCCGTTTAACAACAACTGTACCCGTAACGACATCATTCACAGCTTCATCTATAACATTCAGCTTCCTTTTAGCCGGTAAGTTCTGACCTCCATTCCCACCTTCAAGTGATAGTTGAATTAGTCCGTTGTTTGCCTTCATTATCCTCTCCTCGGGAAAGTTTGATGTTTCCACACTGGGAGATGACAATTCAACAATATTTGAGAAGCTCGACGCCAACACAAATATTGCATTGCTAGTGCTAACTTCTCTCCCGTATGAATCTGACAATTTACCAGTAAGAACAGCCTGCAACAAGCTGCTCTGGGCAGGTGGAGCAGTACGTTGAAAATTTTCAAGGAAAACAACAGACAGAGGTGCCTTTCTCAACTCTTGAGCGATGTAATCGACAGCAGTTTTCCCTCGGCATTGATGACCATCCTCTAAACCGAAATCCATGGCAATAAAATTATCTCTACTTCCACACAACATCTCTGCAAGTGCTAAAGCAATTCTCTTCTTCACAAACATGTCAGCCCCAAGGAAACACAGCCATGCATCTCCTCTAGTATATGGATATGGTCCCCGAAGACTCCCATTCTTTCTGAGGGCACGAGTCATTGTCTGAGAGATGATTTTTACAGCCTCTTCCTGCCGTCCAACTCTTCTCATTAGATCTTCATAGAGTGCCTTGAAATCAAACTTGTTTTGTTGTATGCCTTGTGACTGTGAACATGTTACCAGACCTAGATCAGTGGTCACACGAGAACCAGCCTGGGGTGACGTTAGTCCGTCACCCAGGCTAGAATTGGCAAGACTATAAGGAGATCCAAGTCCACGTGTAGCCTGCTCAGTCTTTGAAGGTCTGTCCAGTAGTTCAAGCGTCAAATTTTCCAAAGCAGCAGGTATACCCACTTTTGATGGTCTGCCCCATGTCTTTTGCAAAACAGCCATTGCACCAGTCAGCATCAGGTTATCGTCTTTAGCCTGCACTGAATAGAGAGAAATCGATATTTATGAAAGCAATATGGTATGCTATATCTTGTGTCCAACGAAGTCATAACCAGTTGAAATTGCATGACAAACACATTTACATTGAAACTTGTTAGTAAATAAAGAAATTTCCTACATTATTTTATTAGTTTCATTAATATATACTAGTGTTAGATGCATTTACTTTATAAAACTGATGCAAACATGAGATCTAGAACTTCTAGACTCATCTATCAAAAAACCTAATTTGCTAGCTTTGCAAATCACATCAACTCAATACAAACAATTCCTCCTATCTTCTCCATTTTTCTTCTAACACTACTGGCACTATTAGTACTATCCTGCACTATTCCATTTTCAACATGCATTTACGTTACAAATAACCTAATTTGTTAGTGTTGAGAGTTGGTTTTATTTAGCTTGCTTGCTTTGGCTTTGGTTTATGTTTCCTTTGCTATTGTCAAATACTAATACAAGACTAACCTCTAGTGAATGAGATTAAACTTTTCCATCATTTCCTTTGTTCTCTAACACACAACTAACATGGTATCTGAGACAAAACACCTTCACTGTGAAACCAAAACACGAATAACCAAACCCTAACCTTCACCCTACTCACCTTGAACTACTGGAACCATAAACCCACCACGCATCCCTCCTTCAACAAACCCACTGCCGCAAAACACCTTCATCCACTGATAGCCCACCCCGTCGGCGGATAGCCCATCACCGATCGCCCACCTCATTGGCGGCTCGGTCCCCGCCAGTGTGTCGCGTGGCAGTATGCACTCTGTTTCTCCCACGGTGTGCGGAGGTTCGTTTGCTAGATCTATGGCAATCTAGTACTCCAATTACCTCAACTCATTCACAAGAACGAATGAGGAGATCACGACACTCATTCTGGTTCTGTCCGTTTCCCTCCCGAGTATTTCCATACTCAAGCTCGGCTCGTTTAACTTCTAACGAGCTTGAGCTTGAGCTCGAGATCGACGAGCTCATAGAGATCAGGCTCAAGCTCAAGCTCGAGCTCGAGCACGTTAAAAAATTTCGAGTTCTGCTTGATAGACTCGTTCAAGCTAGAATTTTAAATTTAATTTTTTATTTATTTTTAATTTAAAATATTTGGATAAAGATTTAAATACTTAAATAATTATATAAAATTATAAAAACACAAAAGCTCGAGAGGCTCGTTGGGCTCGAATACTCTAAGCTCGAGCTCGGCTCGTGGACTACTCAAGTAACTTGAGCCCGACTCGAACCGAGTTTTTTCAAGTGGAGTCACAAGCTGATCTCAAGCTGTGTCGTATCATTTACACCTCTACTCACGAGTATTATCACTTTGGAGCATACAGACGCGGACAGAGAACTGTGTATGAATCTGAGTGCAAAAGGTATTGAAAACTACTCACCACAAAACTTCAACAAGTATAACAAAGTCATACGAGAATAGTCATCCAATGTCACAAAATAGCGAAAGTCGGCACGAGACTAGACCAAACACGACCCCCAGATATCAGAATAAATTAACTCAAAAGGAGCAGAAGCCCGTGTATCACTCCGAGGTAGATATATGGCTCTATGATGTTTAGCAAATTGGGAAGACTCACAAAATAATCGGGACACCGACCGAGACTCAAGGAAAACTTTCTTGAGGCTAGAAAGAGAAGAATGACCAAGACGATTATGAAGATCAAGAATAGTAGAGGAAACCCTAGAACAAGCAATACTGAATGAATCAATGTACAATACATAAAGCCCTCCCGAGGTACCTAAGAAGTGTCCTTATCGAAAGATCCTGAATCTCATAAGAGCGAGCACAAAAGACAACACGACTATGGTGAGTCCGGACTAATGTACTAACAGATAACAGATTAAAGGAAACATCAGACAAATAGAGAACCGAGGAAATGGTTAAGGTAGGAGTAATGGGAACTATCCCTACTCTTCGAACTGAACCATAAAAGCAATCTGCAACTCGTAGATCAAGATATAAGAAAGTAGAAGAGTACTCATACAATAAATGGAAAGAACCAATCATGTGATCGGATGCTCCTGAATCAATAATCCAATCTCAAGAAGAAACGGCCACATATGCCGCTGACTGAACTACCGGGATCGACTGAACGAAAACGACCGATGAAGGAACAGAAAGAGGATGAACCCGATCAACCTAGTCCATGCAACAGGAAATAGGAGGGTGGCCATGTAACTGCCAACACCTTTAACGTACATGACTTGTACATCCACAATGCCAACAAATAGTGCCTCGACCTTTCACAGAAGGAGGCATCTCTCAGTCCCAAGAAATGAAGCACATCAACAACGGAAGCGAAGGAGAATTGAGTAATCAACTTCCACGAGCATCATAGACACCAATCGTCATAGAACCAAAACCAACATGTAGCACAAATGCTAGAGAAGTCCAGCACGTATAGAGCAAGAACTTTAATGATCACGAGAAGAGCACCGAAGCAAGGAAGCAAGTATCAGATAAGATCCAACGAGAAACAACAAACCAAATCAGCTCTCAAATGATGAATCGAGGAATCAGACACATCCCAATGACGAACCAAGCAATAACAAAATACAATAACATATCCAACAAGCACAGAAGACCACCCAAGGAAGAATGAAGCATCCGATCAATAATGACAGTAAAATATAAGGAGCATAACACAATCAATCCTCAAGAACTCATGGAAATAGATGGAATTAGCAAAGACCATAGGAGGAGAAATGACCAAATGGCCGAGGGCATGAAACTTCTTCGAGGGAATCGCTCCGACGCGTGGCCGCGCGGGGGCGCCACACATAGAGACAGTGGCGGCTTGTGGGGCTTCTGCCGACAAAACGGCCGGTTCTTCCGACGACGAATCGACATTTCCGATCATCTTATGTGGTTTGATCGGTGATAGGTTGAGTGGTTTGGAGTAGATCTGAAAGAAAAGGAATTAGGCCATGGTGGTGGTCGAGTTTACATCAGCCTAGGCTATTCCGGTCGCAACCAGCGTGCGGGCCTGGCCTGATGGAGGTCGCCGGCGGTTGGGCAGGGTAGTGGCGGTCACCGACGGTTGTGGCTGGCGGTGAGCAGTGGTGGTGTTGATGGGTTTAGGATGTTTTTCTTTTGTTTTCCCTTTGCTCTGATACCATGTAAATCAAGGCAAAAGGAATACTGAGAAACCTTACTATTCTTCATTAACAAAAGAGTTTATATACTACAAGTGTCAAATATCCAAACAACCCTTAATAAACTAAAACTCATAACTCATAACAGATCCAAATGTAAACAAGAGATCATGAAGGGGATCCACAAGAGAAAGATTGTGATCTTTTAAGCAATACTATTATTGGTGATTGAAAGATATTTTACTTTACATCAAGATTATTCACTGGTTTTACTTTACATGATTACATCAAGTAATTTTTTTTATTTTAAGGGTGGATGATAAAGCTGGAGCTGGGGCTGCATATTGGACTTTCATCTCATTTGCTAGAGTTGATAATCATAAAGCTGGAGCTGCAAGCCTTCCTCTTGATGACAAGCCAATTTACAGCCTTATTTTTCCATAAACATTGCAGCCAATTAGCCTCTCATTTGCTTGGACTTACATTTCTTTTCATAAACATTGTACTATGATTTGCATGAAGGGATGTATGGATGATGAGCATATTGCATATTTGCATTGCAAAATTGTCGTTTTTTCCCAGCCAAAATGATAGGCAACTGTTGTTGTTTTGGGCTATCTATTTTTTTTTTTTTTCTATTTTTCTAGTTTTTTAGGAAATTGGTTATATTTTGCTATCATGGTAATATGGTATTTGGAATGTAAGTGTGAAAAACGGGGACAGAGAAACGGGGACGGGAAAAAGGGATAAGAAAACAGAGAAACGGAGAACGGGGACGGGACCCCGTTCGCCGATAGAAACAGGGACGGGGATCACGTTCCCCGATGGAGACGAGGACGGGGACTAAAAATTTTTTCCTCATGGGGACGGGGACGAGGACAGGGAGCTATATGGAGATTCAAGGTCGGGGACGAAGGAGGCAAATCCTCACCCCGTCCCACTCCATTGCCATCCCTAGTAAGTAAACCTTTTGAAAGATCCATGGAGATATAAGACACTAGTGGTCAAGCTGAACTATTTGACTATGACTTGTCCTGATATTTCTTTTGTTGTGAACATCGTGAGTCAGTTTATGGGATCTCCTTGTATGAGCCATTGGGATGTTGTAGTTTGCATTTTGAGATATCTAAAAGGTGCTCTTGACAGAGGATTATTGTATACAGATCGTAGCCATATCTCTTTTTATGGTTATACAGATGTAGATTACGTAGATAGTCCAAATGATAAGACGTTCCACCACAAGATATTGCGTTTTCTCAGAGGAAATTTGGTGACAGACAATCGTTGCCAGATCTCATGTAGAATCTGAATACACAGTCATGACACGTATTAGTTGTGAGCTTGTATCCTTGAAAATTTTGCTTGAAGAATTTGGGATTGGGCAACCGAATCCCATGGAGTTAAAGTGTGACAATCAAGCAGTAATCGACATTGCAATAAATCCCGTTTTTTATGAAAGAACCAAGCACATAGAAGTGGATTGCCACTTCATTCAGGAAAAAATCAAAGGTGTCATCAGTGCGGCCTATATGAGATCAAATGATCAACTTGTAGACATGTTAACCACACCCTTGGAAGGTTCATAAATTCATTCTATTTGTAATAAGTTTGAAGCATATGATATTTTTATTCTAATATGAAGGGGAGTGTTAAATAGTGTCAAATAGTAAAAAGGGCATTTTGGGTATTTAGATTTTGGGTACTTGTTTTATCAATGAGAATACCAAGCTTTTCCCTCTCAAAACTTAACAAAGTCTACGCCTTTCTTTTCTGCTACGTCTATGTCCCCGTCTTCTTCTCTTGATGGTCCTTATCAATCCGCATCTGTGGGTGATGATACATTGATCTATGAGCTTGTTTTGCATCAATCCGTGTTCCCTACTCCACCTTCACCTCCACCTCTATCACCACCTTCTTCGTCTTTACCCATCCATCGAGTCTATGTTCGTCGCCCTCATCTAGCCATTACCTCTGGTTCTCTGGTTCTGATTTACCTCTAGTCCAGGTGGGTGGATTCTCCTCTCATAGCTACTGGTGAGCTGACCCCTATCGATCTTGCTACCTTGTCATCAGATTCTTCTTTGGCTGCTTCGTCATCAGATTTGGGCATTTCTATTGCTCTGCGAAACGGCAACAACGATGTGCTACTTATCTTCTTTCTACTCATATATTGTATGCTGGTGTTTCTTCTTCTTTGCAGACCTTTATATACGCTCTGGACTCTATTATTGTTCCTTGCTCTTTATTTGAGGCTCTCTCTTCCAGTGGGTGGAAGCAAGCGATGGATGAGGAGCTGACAACCCTTAAGGCCAATCAAACCTGGAATCTTGTTCCTTTACCCCCTAACAAGAAGGCTATTGGGTGTAAATTGGTGTTTGTGGTAAAGGTGAATCCGGATGGTTTTGTTGCCCACCTTTGTAATAGACCCAAGGATCTATCACACGCAGCGTCACAACTTAAAATGAATCTCACCAGAGTAGTCTCAATGGATTGATGCAAACATGAGGGTTCAGATGAATTAATCCAGAGCTAGTCTCAACGGATGTAAATCAATATGTAAAGTTACTGCTACTGCTAAGAAAAGCAATCGGCTATGGCTAAGTTAAGCCAAGCCTGTTGGTCACCTTTGTAATTGTCAAGGATATAGCGGTTATGCAGATTTTTCCTAAATGCAAAACATAAGATCTTAGCAACAAACAAACAGAAGATCTGATAGTTTAGAATTTGAATTTGAACCGACGATGAAGATCTCAGAAGATTTGTTTTATCCACATATAGCCCATTTGTTATTTTATTTATTTATTTGATAATATCTATCCTTGATTTGGGGGATTTTAGGCGGATGTACATTCAATCTTAGAAAATAATAAAAGGGTAGGGCTCTGGATGGTTGGAGCATCCAGAAATTCACAAACACATTGTTATTTTTGACATGGTATCAAAGCCAATGGTTCGGATGTAGACCTAAGCCCTCCATGTTTTTTTGTCTGCCTCCGACGTCGATGAAGTGTTTGACGACGTCGGAGGGCTACGGCCTCAATCATCCATTCTCTGCCCTTTCCAGCAAAAGATTGTCTCTTTCCGACGACCCCACTCTTGTTTTCTGATTCCCATCGAGAATTTACGAGCAATGGAGACCCCATCATCTACACGAAGAGTCACAAGGTCATAGACGACGGTTGCGCTCTCTAACTTCATCCTATTCTTGAGGATGAGTGAAGATGAATCTGGAAAGAGTCGGTCAAAGTCAAGCCAAGAAAGTGTTGCCGGTGCGACACAAGATCGATCAGCTCTGATTGACATAACCAATGATTCACCGATCATCGGGCTTGCGAATGAAAGCATTGAAATCCCTCTGTCATCTGTGGCCAAGCGAAGGAGCAATCGATGCAGGAAGACACCTGGGTCTGGGGAGACACTGCTAAGGGGAGCCGTCAAGACTCTGTTGCAGAAGGTTGAAGAAGAGAAGGGAGTATTCCAACATCACAATCCCGAGCCATGGCCTGATTCTTAATCTCAGGAGACACCTTAACTCACCATCGATGAGACTCCTCATTCCCACCCCGGCTAATACACCCCAACTCTTGAACCCCAATTCTTGCAGTGAGACTAAGAATGGCTTCT
>JAOWBR010177155.1:0-19904 GCA_028571145.1 Dionaea muscipula
ACTCAAGGGTGGTTTTGGATCGGGAATCTTCGGGAGGTCCGTTTGAGCTCGTTTTAACTCCGATTGACGAACGGTTTCCGTCCACGCGCTCGTGGAGAGATGGGGAATCATCCAGGATGGGTTTGGTCGGGATTGGTCTCGGTTGACCGGGGTTGACCGGGTTTGACCATGGGCTCGGGTTCAGTCGGGTCTGGCCGGACGGTCCAATCTCGTACCTTTTGGCCACGTGTCTATAGGGGGAATTTCCCCCTATATCATTTGATATTTTTACTTTTGTGAAGTTTTAATGTTATTAGTTTTCGGATTATTACTTTTGGGATTTTGAGGCATTTTAATGTTATAAGTTGATTTTAACGTTGAAATTCGAGATAACCTCTATGGAATATATTAATTATGATATTGTGATTTAATAAGATGATTTTCTTAATTGATTTAAAAGGGTTACGTGGAATATAATCCACGTGCCAGTCAAACTATAATCAATGTGGAATATATTAATCCACGTGTCGGTCAAACTATGTTCCACGTGGAATGAAAAAGAGAGGAATATAATCCAGTTTCGCATCTTGTGCGTGTTGTTTTTGTTATTGTTATCACCACTTTTCGGTCGAGGTGACGTGGACGCGTTCCGAGTGCCACCTATGCTTCGAGTCCAGCTTCTATGTCTTAAGCTCGTCTTCTACTCCGAGAAATCCTCTGGTGTTTGGATATTCACAGGAGTCCGCTGCCTCAGGACTCCACTGCCCGACGAGTCCGCTGCCGGCCGAGTCCGCTGCCTCTGGATCGCCTGAACACGTAGCAACTTCCACGTTAGAGGGACCCGAGATTTTCACCCCGGGAATACCCCTCCGAAGCTCAAGTCAGTTTTTTATCCAAATGGTGAAAACTGAGGAGCTTAACAGGAGAGTTTTTCAGAGAAGATAGGCGTACCTGAATGGAAGAGCTAAGAGCTCTATTTATAGAGGTTGAGGGGGGTAATTATGAGATTACCGTATTGCCCTCGGACTTCGTTCAGGAACATTCTAGAGTGCCCCTGAATTATACATGGGCTCGGGCCCGTTCGTCAAGTGGATTAAGCTCGGCCCATGCGACATTTTCCTCACGATGGCATCGCGCGCAAACACGACGATCAGACGACTCTGTGATGCCGCCCGCATGGTGGCATGGCTACCCGTGACCACGAGGTGCCCACACAAGCCGGATGAAGCCGCTCGCCTGAGGAGTTGTTCGCCAGAAGAGTTGCCCGCGTGAGTTGGAGCTGCTCGCACATGTTACATGTGCTTGCTCGAATTAATGAACAGTTGCCCGCATGGGCTCCATGCTAGCTCAACAATTAAGTTACCCGCACAGGCTGCTGGATTATGTGTGTTGATGCTAGCCAAGGATTGATTCCACTGCTACATGCACCATGCTGCTGCCCATTACATGATTTCACAGAGGAAGGTATGCTCGTCGACTCCACTGCTCGGCATGGTGCAGCTGCTCGCCATCTTCACTGCTCGGCAATGGAGGTCGCTGCTCGCTGAAGTGTGCCGCTGCTCGCCAGGCTCTTTTCTGCTCGCCGACTGCCGCTCGCCGCGCGGCTTGCTGCTCGCGCCGGCTTCTCAGGCGAGGAGGGGATGAGCTACCTGCCGGCCATCACTGCTCCCCAGCTTCCCAAGCTTCGCTGCTCTGTGTATTACTGCCCGCATAGGTTCTCATGAAGGTTGATTGCTCAAGCTTGGACTACCCGCATAAGTTGCTGGAGCCCGCTGCACTTCATGCATGAACCAAAGGAGCTGGCCGCTCAACATAAATCATGGAGGCAGTGGGCTTTGAATGCTGCCCGCATGAGCTTAATAATTCCATGCATGGCTATCTCCTTGATATTAAGTATATTTAATATTAACACCACTAATATTATATATATATTAATATCACTAATATTAATATTAAGTATATTATTATTGAGTATATATTAATGTCATATATATGCAGCCCACATGTCCACGTGGCTTAATATTAAGTGTCCACGTGTCGGGTTTATTTTTGGGTATAACACCCCTCATTAAGTACTTCACAACATGTGCATTCTAGGTTACGGTAGTCTTAGGTTGCTTCTTTGCAACCTGTACAAGTGTCAAATCGTTAGAAACGACACAAGGTTTCCTCAAAAAATCGCTCTAACGCTTAAGTTAGTAAGCTGATATATATTTCATTCGTAAGATCTAGAGAAAGGAATGATACAATGATTTTCAGTCTGACGGACAGGGGAGCGGGCTGCGATCTGCGGACTAAAATGCTTCAAGTCCGGGATTATTCGTCTGGGAATCGATCTCTCTTGGCCGCGGGCTCAAGATCTCTACTTGGGTATTGTCTCTTCCCTCGAACAAGGTCCTATAACTTGATATAACCTCTGGCCCAAGTAAGGAGCTCGTCGAACGTTGTTGGTGGGTTCAGAGATAGATTATCAAAGAAGTCTCTAGATTGTAGTCCATAGAGAATAGCCGCTATAGCAACAATGTCGTGTACTTGGGCCACCACGATGTAATCCTATGAAGCTCCTCATAAACTCTTACAAATGCTCACAGATTTGGAATAAGCTTGGTGCGGTCTTCCTGATCGGAGTCATGCTAACAAAGTGGCTTAGGAAAGCTTGACTTAGCTTAGTGAAGTGACTGATGGATGCCGGACGCACTGTGCAATACCATCGACTAGTCGTCCCCTTGAGGGTAACTGGAAATGCCCGACACAACACAACGTCGTTGTAGTTGTACAATCCCATCATTGTTGTGTAGTTGCTCATGTGATCCTTGGGATCAGAGATGCCATCATATAAATCCAACTTCAGCAATCAAAAGTGATTTGACATAAGTTGCATGTAGACCGTTTGAGCCAGTGGATCAGTGGGATATCGCTGCTGGTAAGCCGCCTCGTGGCGGACTAACACTTCTCTCGTAACCGGCCTATGGACTGTAGCACCTCTGTCGGGTGACTCACTCTCAGTTCATAGGGAAAGGGGAGGAGTTGCGGTCTGACTTGAAATGACATTATGAACCATCAATGATAGGTGGGCTACTCGCACTTTCAAAGGGTTAAGTTCAGTTCGCTTGGTAGGTCACACCTCATATGCGCTACGCGAACTCGCGTTCGTCGGACCGACTTCTACGCCTCTTAGCAGAGTGAAATCGTGAGACTGCGACTCATGTCTTGAGTCCACAGTTCGGTTCTCTTCTAGGTCTTGCGGAGTCTGCAGGTCCTCAAGGACACCAAAGAGCCGATCCTGTGATCAGACCTTCTTGTTCATAAAGGATGGAATATGTCTATCACCCATGTTTCATGATTTTTAGTTGGTTTCTCACGGATCAATTGATAACTGTTGAAAATACAATTATTCTTCTATACGGAATGATCACGTCAAATCACAATTCATTGATATGACTTGCACAAGAAAAGAGCTCGTCAGAGAGGTCTCGAGGTCGTCCTCGGGATTCCCCCTCCGATATTTAAGTCAGCGAGCTTGTCGTAAAGCTGCAAACCTAAAAGAGAGAAAAATTCAAAAAGATTATGGACTTTCTCAATTTTCTGAATCCTTGAAATTAAGGAGGTGGAGGATATTTACAAGGGTTGGTTCCAACCCTAAGGACTTATGAAAAATACATTTTACCCTCAGGTCACCACATGTCGTTCATTCATGTCGCTACGTGTTGGTCATTCAGATCACCATGTGTCATCCAATATTATCCTTATTCAATGTGTGGAATCAGTGAATTGTCCTACCATATTGAGCAGTGGTTCGCGTTCAGCCGAGCAACTCGATTGCGAGACCACAAGCGGTGTCCGCCTGCGTGCTGCGAGCTGCGAGACCCACGTGTGGGGGCCATCTAAGCTCTATGGGGCCACTTGCGAGGTCCACTAATTGGACTTTTAGTCTCTTTTAAGCTTTCTTGAACCTTTTAGTACGCGTTGAGTCTATTGTAAATTAAAAATATCGACTATAAGTAAATTGATAATTCCCCCAACCCATTTTGATGGGAATGGGAACGATTTATTTATTTATTTATTTCTTAATTTACCTCTTTTATTTTTATTTTTATTTTTGTTTTTATTTTATTTTATTTTTTAAAGTTATTTATCAACAATATTATAATTAATTTTTAAAATTTTACAAATTCAATTAAAAATATTATGATTAAAAGGGTACATATTATAATTAAAAATATTACCACAGATTTTCTTCCCGGTCAAGCTCCACCCGCTGTACGCGTGTGGAAGAAAATAAGGCAGAAGTACAATTCTGGAGCGACGATCATAATTCGACCTGGTCTGCCCGGTCACCGAGCGGATCTGTCCGGCCAAGTCTGCCAAACTTGGTCAGTTCGACCACAAGTTAGCCTGGTTAGGTCTGCCCGATCCTCCTTTTGTTCGGCTGTCCGTCGACGACCAAATCTGCTTGGCTGCCTGACGATCTGTTCAGCGGCTTTGCTCAACCAAGACTAAAATAGTAATTTTGGAACATTAAGTTGAAACCCGAGTCAAAAATTTCGAATTTGGCCGATAATATCCGGTTAAAATGGATTGAGGGCAATTAGTTGCTCTTTTATCGAAAACACCAATAATAAAGAACCACTTGATATACGGGAAAAATTTCCCTAGACACGTAGACAAAAGTACACGGGAGGCGACCGGGTTCGCGGAGGTATCGGTTCGACGACGAACGGTCCGGTTCTAGCCAGGGTGGTCAGCCCGGCACCATGTCTTAGCCATATTCATGGCTCTCTTTGACAGCAGAGAGTGATATGCCCGGGTGACCTGCCCGGGTGATCAGCCCAAGCTCTCATACTTGGCCATTCCTTGGTCAGCTTTGCTGACCAAGAGTGGTCTGCCCGGGCCTGCTTTGCCCTTTCCTTGGCCAGCCTGGCTGGGCAAGAGTGTACAGCCCGGGTGATCAGCCCGGGTGCACAGCCCTGGTGATCAGCCCGGCCGGTCACTTTGGAGGGGCATATCGGTAATCCGATAATTCCCCCCCCCTCCTCCTTTTCCTCCTTGCCTATATATATGAGACCCCCCTAACCCCTCCATGTATGTGATTTCTTCCGATTTCAACATCTTTTTCAGACATAAGCTTGATTCCGCGTCTTACTTTCCTTGACTGACTTAAGCATCGGAGCGGTCGTCCCGGGCTTAAAACATCGGGCTTCCCTCTGACGTGGTTTGCTAGTCTTTCCAGGTCCAAGAGTCGATCTCCTCATACCCGAAACCGATTCAGCGTCGGCTTAGCTTGTTGAACCGGTTTTCCCTGCTTCGGCAACCAGAAGCGCTTCTCAAACCTTAGGTGATATCGCTTGGCTCATTTTTAGACGACAACACCACTATTGGGTGTGAACAAGGATGAAGTTAGGGGGCAAGCGGGGGCAGACACTCCCTAAAAAAACAATGGTATTATTATACTATAAAGAAAAAAAAAATCATCACATTCTATTGATTTGTCACCCTTAGATTTTATATGTTCGCTTCTCCTAAATTTTATAAGTCTGTCTTTCCTATTTTGGGCCCTTATTGAAAATCTTGGCTCCATTCGTGGGTGTTAAAGAATGTTACGCAAAAAACATCTTATTGTTTGTTGCTTTGTTTACCTTTTAGGTATAAAAAAGATAATTAAGATACGATTCAATAAAAAACAAAAAAATTAAAACTATAAAATATAGAAAAATGAAAAAATTGAATCCCAACTGAAAATCACAGATGCTGCTAGCTGTCCCGACTGGGATAAGTGTGAGATTGGTCATGAGTTAGGTGGGGTTAGAATCCGAAAATCACTTTACTAAATGAAGCAATGGGAGAAAAGAATTTGATAAAAAAAAAAAAACCCAAAAGATTGTGGGACTTCCTCCTGATAAAGGACGTGCTTCAAGCACACATCTCTGATAGGGATGTGTGGATTTTATTTTATATATTTTTTTTAAGATTTTTTTGTTAAAACCTCGTTTTAGGACAAAACATAGACGCGCTCGGAGCGTGACGGGCTAGCATGTGCCCGGAGCGGCATGCAGCGGTATTTACCACGGCCTGATATGAAAACTGACTACCCTCACCCGTACTTGAATAATACTTCTCAGGAGGTCACCCAGGACTACTCCACTCTAAACACGCTTAACTGCGGAGTTTTGATGAACTCTACTACACGAAAAGTAGTTAACCAGATGGTAATATAGTCTTTCATATCATGTCTTATAAGCTTATTCTTTCGATTCTGGAATTATAGCCAGTCTCGTGGCGTATTTTTTTCCGTGTATAACATTTGCCCCTATAGCCCCTTGGCGTACTCTACCAAGAGTTAAGGCATGAGGTTTGATATTTTTGCAGTCGTACCTCAGGGTATAGACTTCTGTAGGCTATCAGGCCGTTGCATCTTCTCGTACCAAGTCCTCGGCCCGATTTGAGCCCCAGGGTACAGACATCTGTAGGCTATCAGGTCATCGGAGCTTGACTGCTTGTGTCTTTAGCTTCTTGTTTTGTTTTTCACGGACGACGCCAAATGTTATCATCCGTTTCTGGGGGAAACGTGGACGCACTCGAAGCACGACGGACTGGTGTATGCCCGGAGCGGCGTGTAACCATGCGGTCTTGGGTGACGAGCTGACGAGTGCCCGGGGCAACGTGTAGCGGCGCTTACCACGACTTGATATGAAAATTGACTACCCCCACCCGTACTTGAATAAACTTTTCAAGTGGTCACTCATCCTAACGGCTACTCCAATCAAAACACGCTTAACTGTGGAGTTCTGATCAACTCTACTCTATGAAAAGTGGTTAGCTAGATAGTGATATGGTCTTTCATATCATGTCTTATAAGTTTTTTCTTTCGATTCGAAAATTATAATCAGTCTCATGACGTATTTTTTTTTGTGTATAACAGGTAGTATATATTTTTAAAATAGAAATGATAATTTATTATCATAATATTTTTATAAAATTATAGTATACTATGGTTTATACTTTTAAAAACAATATACTCCCGTTTTAATAAAAAAAACAAAAACCCGCGGGTAGGGTGCGGGCAAAGTAATTGGCCCACAAATATCTCCACCTCAGGCTCCGGGCCACACTTCACCGCACTGGACTCCACTACAGAAACCCTGCACCCTCGCACTCCCACCCACTGGCAACCGCCTTCGCGCCCTTTCCTTTTTTTTTTCCTCTTCAGTCTTCATTCTATTGAAATAGCCAAACCCTCACTTCGATTCCCGCCTCACTCTCTGACCATCTTCAATCCGCCAACGGCGAATTCAATCGGAATTGAATTTTGTTGCCGTCAGGTAATTTGATCCACTGATTTCATTGCACGACCTCGTGGATCTGTATTAGTTTTTTTTTTTTTTTTTTTTTTTGAGTTTTTCCTTCGCAATGGTTCGCGATTTTCGTCGCAGAATTGAGTCGTAGAATGCAGACGATTGAATTTGGTTGGTGTTTACTTCTTGGTTGCAGTTTGAATGGCGGATTTTCGTCTTCGCCGGTTTCGTTCTCGTTAACTAGGTTTCTGATGGAGAGCATCAAGCCATTGCCGGATGCGGTTCGCAGTTCGTTGCGTTCTGGATTCATTATCTGCGACTTAACGAGGGTTGTTGAAGAGCTTGTGTATAACAGCCTTGATGCTGGTGCGACAAGGGTAAGCTTCCTCCTCATGCGTATTCGTCCCTCTAGTTACCTTTGGAGCTTCATAATTTACATGGAAACAGAAATTTTGAAGGAATCGTATTTGGATATGGGCATTCTTGGATTCGGTTGCATAACTGTGGACTGCACTTTAAAAACTGAATTGTCAGATTCTTATGAGTATGAGGTTCGAGTGTTCGGCCCAGCTCAAAATGAAGCCAAATAGCGCGGAAACAGTTCTGTTTTTGATGATCTACACGCATAAATGGCATAGGTTTGGGTGCCCTTATCTACGGAGGAGTCAAATATATAGGTGAAGAAAGATTAGTTTAGATGCAATGATGCCCGTTCCTCCTTCTCATTCACTCCAAAATAGTTGGGGTTTGAAACTATTAGACGGTCCCTGATCTGAAGCTAGCTCATAAAATCTATATGTATGGCTCTTGCTTTGCTTCTAATTGGGAAGTTTACTTGTGATAAGATATGTGTTGGAAGTGATGTAGCAAGTTATGAACCCTTTGCTGCTGACATTATCTTCAGTTTACGTACAATATACAAGGAAAAAGTGTTATTTACAATCAACTTTCTTTTGCAGATAGCAGTTTCCATAGGAATTGGGACTGGATATGTCAAAGTGGATGATGATGGTAGGGACTTTATCCCTCATGAATTATAATGACAATCGCATGGCTTGTTGACACATGTCAACTTATCCATGATTGTTTGGATTTCTTTGCAGGTTCTGGTATTGGCCGGGAAGGATTGGTCTTGTTGGGGGAAAGATATGGTAATCAAATTCTACAACTGAAAGGTTCCGTCATAGGTTTCTTTTTCTTTTTCAAAATCATGTGGAGGCATGCAGAGACGGACCTATTTATCTTTCCGATACCAGCTCATCTGAATGATATCAACTATTAAATGTGAATGTGTTGTCTTTCAATTCTGCACTGCAAGAAACAAAAACTGTCAATGACTAAGTTCCTTTTTCAGGAGAACACTAGGATAACGGATATCCTGAAGATGTCTCACATATGGCCAGAGCTTGAACGTCTCTTTGTGGAAGGAAATGTGATTGCCGTGAATTAGACTATATTTTCACTATAGAACGTTTATTTCTGCCACTAAATCCAAAGTTTAGTGCATTAACTTAAGGCTACTGAATTGTTGGTAGTAAAACTTGGTAATGGAACAGAGCAATACTTGTTGGTTGTTACCCTCTCTTTACTACTGAAGCTGAAATTTTAAGAAAGGAAGGGTATAAGAAATGAGGCCTTTTGCTTTTCTGTCTGCTTTTAATGATAGAAGAAGAGTAGTGTTTTACATGAGTGATCAAGGCTGTGGTGTAAATCTTCAGAATTTAAAAACCGATATAAGTACCAAGTTGATGGCGTTGGTTGTCTGTTAAAGAATTCGTTTGAACATTGAAGTTCCAGAAAGTGATGCACAAAGCTTGCCATCTTGGAAAATCAGTGAATTTTATTTTTTCATTGATAATCTTGATATGGGACAGATAGACTTTTTTTGTCCCTGTGGCAGACTACAGGGATTGTGTCTGAAGGTAATTCAATTAATGTTTTGTACGTTGTCTACTGCAAGGACCTTCCTCTAGCCGTTTATGTGACTTTAACCCTATTGATTAAATTTATTGATGTCAAGTTTCAGTCTGGATAGGTGTAATTTGTTTTCTGGGATCCCACATACCTCACATCTTCTCCTATGTTTTCATTTGGAGATGATTGTTTGCTTGCATATGTTCTTGTGAATCTACGTCTTTGGGATGCTACTGTTAGTTTTGTTCCTAAGTCCTGATAACATAGTTTCATGTTTTTACCTTATTAATTCAGCTACATCAAAATTCCACAACATGGCTGGGCCGGCTGATGGCAATGGAAGCTTTGGGTTTCTTGGAGAAACCCTATGCTCCATTTCTGATATTTCCTTGTTGGAAATATTAACAAAGACTCAAGGGAGGCCCAATGGATACAGGAAAGTCATGAAGGCAAGGATGCTATTGCATTTGAATGTTGTTTTATTGCTTGATACTTGTTTGGGCATGATTTTCATCATAGTTTTTGGCTGTTCCTCAGGGACGGAAATGTCTATTTCTAGGTATTGATAACGATCGGCAAGATGTGGGAACAACCGGTAAATTCCTCACTCTTATTTGACTTTCTTTATGTCCTTGTTGTGAATGCTGTTAATTCCTCGTCTTTGGAATGATGTCTCCTTAGTCAAACTGTTAAAATGCTTTAGAAATATCATGCTGATTTTTTTTTCTCAAGGAGTCAAACTATGTGTTGAACTTCTGTTTCCTTACCCCTTTTCCATTTTTAATGATCCCTCATCCCTCACATGAAAAGCCTATTTGTTTTCCGAAATCTGCAAGATTTTTGGTATTGAAGTGAACTTCTATTTGTTCTCTAGGGGTATGGCTGGTAATCTTAATGCTAAAACTTGAATTTGTCTCGTAGCCTCTCAAGGGCTTTTGGTTTGTGTCATTTTGAGGGTTTCTATAATCTCTAAATATCTGTGTATTTTTGGGGTTTCTATTGTAGTTTACCGGTGCCTCTGCTTTCTCTCCTAGCTTTTGGTCTCAATGATTTGAGATGCACTACTTTCCAATAATGTCAAGAGCTTTGTTGCTTTTTATGTAACATTTATCCTTCATTAAAAGAGGCTTTGATATCAATTACAATTTTCGCATTGGTGTTTATTTGTAGAATCGAAGCCAAGTATCACTTCTTCCTACAAGTTGTATTCACAATATGTAGATTATGTTCGTTGTTTTATCATCAAACCAAAAAGGCATTTTATTGATGAACCAACTCTATCAAATGATTAACTTTGTGGTAGAAGGTCCTTGAAATATATTTAACACGTCTCCTCACGCGAATACTTCTTTAGGCTTAAAGTGTGGATTGTGCTGAATAATGGGGGTCGCGTTCGCAAGATTCAAACACATTTCTTTTATCAGGTCATTATATGCACTATGTGCTCATACATAAGCTCAGATTTAATGCCCTTGCTTGCCCACGAGCATGAGTGCAGTATTTGCCTAATGTTACATTAAAAGATGGCTGGGCAATTATTATGTCAATAGGTCGATATATGTGGATAGTAGTGGCATGGACAAAGTCTATATTGGTGTTATTCATAAAAAGTAAATTTGGAGTTGCACAAATTGAAGACGATGAAGGAAATAAAAGGTTGTATAGATATGTGATATAAAGACCTGTCAATGCCTAAATAGAGACAGAAGATGCACATTTAAAAACCAGGAGAGAAAGGTGACAGAAATAGTTTGAGATAGTTATGACATATTATGACTTGGTGAAGAGCATGGTTTTGTATCTAGGAGAATGGTGTCGAACAATCTGTCGCTGAGCCCACCTAATGGGAAAAGGCTCTGATTGGTTTGTTTGGCAAAACTTTGTCAATGTCTTATCAGCTTTCTATTAGTTACTAGCTAACGGGGGCATGTGCAATGCAGGTGCTCGCCCCATGAGTCTTAACTATCTAGTTGATATCATTTATCTTTTTATCATAAAAATATAATTTATCTTCTTAAAATGCATCCATTTATTAAAAATTGGTTCTTTACAAGTCCAGAGGTCACTAGTAAGAGTTTTTTTTTTATTATTATTATAAAATTTGCATGTAATTAACTGCAACACTTGTTTGTATGACTCGTCATCAATTAAAGAGGAGGAAAGCATCGAAAGGAAAATAGTGGTAATTTAAATTAAATTATTGGAATAAAATGTCTGCCAGTATCATCCCTACTGACATATTATGATATTATAATTGTACATATTAAACTTTGCCAAGTTTTTTTTGTCTTAACTCTTCATAATATTTCTTGATCTTTCATTGATATGAATATTTTATACCTTTTTTTTTGGCTCACTTAACTGTTCATTATATCTTTGATATTTACGTCAATGTCCGTCATACATCTCTGCTTACATATTACCGTTAATTATTTAAAATTTGATAAAAATAGGACTGCTTATAACATTCTGTAATTTTATGTTACTGTAATTTTTTATGTAGGTATCAACCATTTAAATGCTTTGCATAGATAATCTCAAGTCCATCTAAAGCCTTAACAACTCTTTGTACAATTCAAGTTCAGGAAAAAGGAGAAATAAGGACGAAAATAAAATAGTAAGGGAAAAAGGAACTAGAGGCCATTTAAGAAAGAAATAAGGCGAAAAGTGTCAAATTTATGATCATATTTGAGATAAATGTCAAATTTATTCTCACCTTTAATTTTTTCTCAAATTTTTCCGTTTTATTTTTTTTCAATTATAGTTGTATGGGCCGTGTAAAATGATCTTTATCTTTTTGACATCTAATTTTATTTGATTTGGTAGATGAAAATTGAAACTGAATTGACATAAGATTCAAAAAAGTTATAATTAATCTCACACAATTTAACGGTGGGAACATATCTAATATTATTGTCAAAAGGTGTGAATAAATTTATATTTTTATCGAATAATAATGGTGCACCAACTGCCTGAATCCAAGAAGGTGTAAAGCTGTAGCAACGTAATACCATAATTTCAAAAGACAAAATCTTGGTGGGATGAAGTTTAATTTCACGTTTCAAGAAGGGCTATTATGCTAAAAAACTTGGTGTAACAGCTTTTGGAGCCTTCGGCCTTTTCATATAATATAGGAAGTTCTGCACAATGTTCTAAGTTATGCACAATGCTCTTTTCTTGCAAAAGTTGCAACTTGCATACATGAAGGAAACCCCCTCCCCCTCTCTTTTTGCGCACACACACACAAAGTTTAAAGAGAGAACTTTTAACTGGTGCAAGAAATATTGCAGTCATTGTTCGGGATTTGTTTTACAATCAACCTGTTCGAAGGAGGCTTATGCTATCCAGGTATTCTCCCTGAAAGTGTTTTTGGTAGCATATAATACAACCTTTTCTGCAGTGGACTACTTGATCTTTCTATCTTTCGCATGGAATGCAAGTCCCAGAAAAGCTCTGCACTCAGTCAGAAAATGTGTGTTCCGCGTGGCGCTCATGAGGTCCAATGTTTCCTTCAAAGTTTTTGATATTGTGAGGTGGGTTCTTCTTACATTCCGAGATGGAGTTATTCTTATTTCTCCCCTGTAATTCTTCTCATTATACTAAAATGCAGCGAGGATGAATTGTTGCGTACAAAAGCTTCTTCTTGTCCCTTATCTGTGTTGAGGAATGTTTCTGGGGTTGAAGCCTCTTGTTTAGAGGAGATAAGCCTTTCTGAAGGAGCATTCAAGCTTGCAGGATATGTATCTCGTTCTTGTGATTTCTCTACAACAAAGGTAACTCTTTGTCTATATTAGGGTAATTTAACCGCAAGTAGTAATCTTCTGCATCAGAGCTTGGTGCCTCAACAATTTTTGTTTGCAGGCAGTACAATATATATGTATCCAGAACCAGAACCCATTCGCACAGTAAATTATGGATTCGGTTTGGTAATGATTCACGAGAGTAGAATGTTCATGGCACCTGGTTTGACCTTGACTTCTGCAGACATTAACTCCAGGGTTGTTGGCAAGGGTCCGATCCATAAAATCCTGAACCATTTAGCCAACACATTCTGGGACCAGTTAAATGGCGATAATATTGGAAAGAGAAGCAGGCTTCAAGCATGTCCAGTCTACATTTTGAACTTAATTTGTCCCAGATCTTTCTATGATTTAATCTTTGAGCCCTCGGGTACGTCTGTCGAATTTAAGGTAAGTTTCTCTTTGCTCATCCATGCAGTGCCATGACTTACAGACTTATACCTAAGGGTTTAGGGGTTGTAGTATATGGTCTGGAGGAAAGATTCATAAAGGTCATTGGTTACAACCTTTCATTGTTGCTTCTATTTACTCATTTGAGGATCTGCTGTTTATGATATTCTCCTAGGTCTTGAGTTCACCAGATTAAGTGGTGTGGAATGGCACTATGGCTGTATTTTTAGCTGGTCCTGCAGTCAAATCTTATCCTAGTATTTTGCAGCATTTCAAGCATTATATTCCTCTCCACGCATCTCCATGCATGGTTTTTCTTTATGTGATGTTGCCACTTTTTTCTTGACGGCATTTTTCCTGTTCTATTGGAATCAAGGAGAAGATGGACGTAGTTTGATTAGGATCTCTCTGTGCCAGAAGATTGTCCAATAGCTAACTAGTATTAGGTTTGCTTTTAGTTGCTTGCTAGTACCAATTGCCTAAATTCCTCTTAAGGAACCATAACAACCTTCAGAGACTCAACGTGGATTTTGTCACTTCCATCTTATGGTTCCTTGTTTAAACCCTATTCTTTTCGACTTTGATACTGGACCTCGTAAATGGTTCTTTCCAAAAGAAAAGCATTTTCTTTTCGACTTCAGAGACTCATCGTGGATTTTGTCACTTCATCTTATGGCTCCGTGTTTAAAACCCTTTTCTTTTTTTACTTTGATACTGGACCTCATAAATGGTTCTTTCTAGAAGAAAAGGCATTTTCTGTCATCATTCTCTTGTTTACACCAACCTGCTGCAATTTAACTTGGAGGAAAGGGGAAAGCATCTGTTCTTGTGCTTCCATATATTTGACCATTTATTATTATGTTGTACATTTTTCACCAGAAAATAATTGCCGACTGTTAGTTTTCTTTTTGTTTTAGTCCTTCAGCCAAATGTGCAAAGTGTGCTATTTTAGTTGCAAAGTAAAGGTGCTTCAGAGCTGTGAAAGTAGCAGAAAGTCACTTTTTTTTTTTTTTTTTTCCAGCTTCAGTTCACCTTCTTTGGGAGGGAGAGGGGAAGGGGGCTGCTTGTTCCTGTTGCCTGCTCTTTTCTGTTACAAAACAATAGCTATTGGTATACGTTTAGTTCACTAACAATTCTTATTAATTACCACTTCTTCAGGATTTGGCCCCTGTTCTTGCATTTCTCAAAAAATCTATGGCTTCCATATGGTGTCTGAAAAGTTCTAATGGTAAAAATCAAATTGTTATTTTTTTGACCCTCAATTGCTCCTTGGAACATATTTTGATGCATGAGAATTTTTTCTAGGGGAATCTCCCACTTCTTCAGCTGGCGAGATTGCAAAAGATGAAATGGGAAAGCAAACAGAAAGTGTATCAGCTGATAAGGGTATTATTGGAACATTTTTTTTTTGTCTGAACTGATGATTATCTTTCTTTATTTGGAAGCATGAGCCTCATAACTCTAGGAGCTAAAAGCACATTTATCCGAACATGTGATTTCTGTTTCCTGTGACACTTGATGTAGGTTGGTCAGACGCTTGTGGAATTTCTAGAAAAAGATGCAGGACCCTGAGCCAGGTTTCTCCAGGGCTCCCCTACTTTTGTCCAGAAATGCAAGCCAAAGTCAGTTGTTCGCCATCTCTTAAGCACCCTTTTGACAAAGACAGTAGGCAGTCGCTAATAACTGCCACAAGGATTGAGGAACCACATGCTCCTGAGGAGTTTAAAGATCAGATGGAGTTTTTGGGTTCTACTGGTAGTTCTGAATATGATTATATATGGAAATCCAGTAATAAGCTTTGCACAGAAAGTGAGGAATTTTTGGACGATATATCTGATAAGAGATATTTTAGTTATGGAGAGGATCAGAAATCCAATTCAAGGTTCATCAATGCATCTTTAGTAGTTGATGCTAACCCCAGTCATTCTGAGACAGAAGGAACTACTAAGAATCACCTGCATTTTGAATATAGCAGCAAAGAAAAGAGAGCTGAGAATGAAAATATGACACCATTTCTGCGAAATTGTTCCTCAAAGACGCAGGCGGAGAGGACATTCTTGAGTAGTGGCAAGAATTCTAACTTTCAGATGATAAAGCGATACAACTGCTATTCTGATGGCAGTGACACTGACAATGCTGTAGAACAAACTGCTCTTGACCACAAATTTTATATGTTTGCAAGGAATCTCCGGAAGAATGACTCAGAAACTAGCAATTGGTTTCCTGGTTCTCATGTTGCAAGTGATTGGCATGAAGATTTAGGTGATATCTCAATAAACTCTCGCTGCTCATTCCCTCTTTCTGAGGGTTGCTCTTCCAAGGAGGATACGAACTTTTTAGTTGCTCAAGTAGGAGAATTTGGCTCCAGTTGCTTCTCTTCAATCTCTGACCAGAATTCTTTAATGTTGGATCCTTTTTTACGTTTTGAATCTTGGGATTTCGTGTGCTCCGATGGGGAAGTAAGCTTGAACTCCATGAGGAATGCATGGTCTGAACAATTTGAGGATGATAGAGAAGAAGCTTATTTTGATAATTTGGCTCATGAATTTGAATCTAAGGACATTGTTCATGGAAGTTCTTTAAAATGCATGTCAACTTTGGATTGTGACACTTTCCAGTTCGGAAAAAGGTTTAGGCAAAATCTCGATGGTCCTTCCACAAAACTTTGCGATCTTTTCACAGGCAGAACAAACTCGCTGTCTTCAAACCCATGTTGTGAGGATTATATGGATCCAATTTCAGCATCTTGGCAAACATTTAATATGAAAGAAACTAATGCGAACACGAGAAGGTTCCATCAGAAGAATTTTGATTCAGGATCACGACCTCAAAGAAGCCATTCAGCACCTCCAATTTATAAAGGCAAAAGGCAGTTTTTGTTGACAAATCATTGTTTGACTGTTAAACCCAGAAATCCTGATATGAAGACTGTGCATGATGCTCAGATATTTCGAGGTGATGCCTTCAGATATTGCGCCATATATACTATTGCAATTTAATTTTTCCTTGTTGATGTTGCACCATGTATACTATTGCAAGTCCCTTCTGCGCGAAGTAAGAAAACAGTTCATTTAACATAAAGTGCAGGAGTACAGATTTCTGGGTTTTGATGATATTTAGAAGTGATGCCTTCAGGATCATTGTTTGACTGTTAAATGAATTGTTTTCTTACTTCGTACAGAAGGGACTTTGGTGAAGAATGCAAAAAGTGCTTCCACTAAGAATCATCAAAACCCTGAGAAGAGTTATTCTGAGGATCCACATAACTGTGCTAGGTGTGAACCTTATCACTTGACATTCTTGACCTTGTAATTAGCACCAAGAATTTTATCATTTCCTTGGTGCAATTTCAGACCAAAGGTGAAGGAAACTCTGGACATCATGCTGCTGAACAATGAGGCTCAAAACAACCAGTTCCATGAAAGTCATATGCATGGTCGTGGTATGTGTTATTATCCTCATATAACTTGTTTATTTCCTTGTTATTAAGATGGACCAACATACAGTTAAAAGATATTTAGGCAACATATAATTTATTTCTGGTGTCCCAGTTGGTTAACTGTTGCTTCTGATCCAGTTGGTATCACTTGACATTCTGTCCCATCCAGATAGTAATTGATTACTGTTGTTTTCATGAAATCTCTGTTCTTATTAGCAACCATGTCTTACCTGCTTTTTCAAGGTCTTGGCTATTCTTGAAGAGTATTCTTCTTTTCTTTTCAGGGAGTTTCGTGATCGAGGATCCCGGTTCCGCAAGCTTATCGGTTAAATGGCGAAACGGTGCTCCAACCACAGGGGTAGGGTAACTCATTTCCTTTGAGGTAGTTGGTTGAACAAAAATTTCCTTCACTGTAATGTCTAATAAAATAATGTTTTAAGCTATTTAGAAAGCCATTTTTTATCCATGCAGGGTGGAAGAACCTCAAGGAAATTTTCAGATGAATGTTCAGTATTAGATATATCTTCTGGGATTTTGCACCTTGCTTGTGATTCATTGATTCCCAAATCTGTTAGCAGAAGGTGCTTGGAGGATGCCAAAGTTCTCTTGCAAGTAGACAAGAAATTCATTCCAGTTGTGGCAGGTGGTACTCTAGTTGTTGTAGACCAGGTTTGTCTTGCTTAAGTTCTATAAAATGCTCATCTTCTTGGCTCTGTACATTTATGGATTAGTTGGCTCTTGCATTTTGTTATTTTCTTGATGTTAAGCCACTTGTGCTTTTATATGCAAAATTCATTTGTGTAGATTGTTTTCCTGCTGGCTAGTCTTTTTTCTTGTATATGGGAGAAATTTGGATCATGGTTCATTTTCCTGAATGCTGGGGCACCATAAATTCAGCTATGGCTGAAACACTTGAGAGTTTAGAATGTTTACATTGTCCTTGCTTTGATTTTTCAAGGTAATACATTTTACTTATGATGCAAACATAGGTTCCAGGCAAACGAGGAAGTAGTGCATTTATGTCTTGCATACATTTCTGCTCAAGTTCCTATAGAATTAGGCTCATTCTAAGAAGTCCTATCCCTGTTGGCCATTGTGCTGTCACTAGTTCATGTCGACCAGGACTTGAAAAATTAGTCAGAGATAGGTCAGTGTACTGGAGCATCTGTATCCTCATAAATGATAAGAAAGCCTACTGCAATTTGAATAAGGAGCAATTTGATGATATATAATCCCTATTTCATCGCCTTCTTTAGATAACGTGTACTACCATCTCTCCCTAGCCTCTCCTGATGTAAATATCCTGGGTCAACATCTTAATTGTCAACTTCAAGTAGTAAATCTGATCATTCTAGTCTTCCAGCGATTAACCCACGCTAGTGATTTTCGAACTAATGAATCTGCTGTGTAGTTACATGCCCATGACTTGATATTGAAGTATGGTTGTAGTATTGCTTGTTCCTATTTTCATACTAGGCTTGGTAGTAGTAAACATTGAATTTTTTTTTTTAATTTTTTTTTGAGATAGTATGCTTGGGATTTGACCATTTTATATAGGTATTTGAATCTGTTGATTGTCTTTCTGGTGCCTGCTCCCTCCCTTTTTAAGAGTTACCTAATTAGGCATGTTTTTGTAAGTGATGGTTTGCATGAGCTTAGTCTTGAATGGATGCTGTTCTTTTTGCCAGCATGCAGCAGACGAACGAATCCGGCTTGAAGAATTGCGTCAGAAGGTAGAAATCCAATATATTGTCAGAAACCAAAGCTTAAAATGTTGTCTGACAATGTCTTTTTCATCAGGTGCTGTCTGGGGAAGTAAAATCAATAACCTATTTGGAAGTGGAAAAGGAGTTGGTATGCCTAGTTCTTGTTCTGCGCTTCCCCCACTTCCCCAAGCCAAAATAAATGCTTTTGTCAAAAGCCTAGAGGGAGGAAACCATGATCTATCTTTATGATCTCTTTTCTGACCCTGAAATTCTGATTCCATTCTTTAGGTGTTGCCTGAGACTGCCTATCAGTTATTGTACAATTATGCTGAGCCTATACAGGGGTGGGGATGGATCTGCAGCATTCACGCTCAAAGTTCTGGATCATTCAAAAAGTAAACCTTCTCTTGATGGATATATTTTTTTTTGTTCATTTTTTGACGAAAGTGGAAGGATACTTGTCTAAGTGCAAAATTGTCTCATGAAATGAGGTCTCTCTACTAGGAATTGACACAGGCCTATTGGGGTGTGATGGGGTGGATTGAAAAGTTCATATCATTCTCTTCCCTACCTCCACCCCACTCTATACTCATGGTGGTGGAAGATACAATGCTTTGTTTATCTGTCATAATGGTGCCTGGTTTGTGAAGCGACCTGTCATCCTTGCCAGCCTAACTCATATTTACTGTCCGCACTTATCCTTCCTAAATTTAAAATGGGAGAATCTCTGGCTGCCCACTCCACCCCATTATAGCAAGAAACCCCCATTCCATTGCAGGTGAAGCAGGGTGGATCTGCAAAGGCAGGGAAGGTTCCCATCCCACTCTTTATGCTTGATTGTGTTAACACTGGAGTATGTGGTGATGATGCAATGCATTTCTTCGCCTTAATCCTTTTGTTTTAATAGTCTCACTTCTTCTGCAGGAACTTAAATTTGCTGACCGGCCAACCACCAAGTGTCACACTTCTTTCGGTGACGTATCATTACTTTTTTTTATTCCATATTAGCTTTGTGTTTCGTGTGTGAAATGATGGACTTCGGTTTACAGTTTATGTCTCCTCACACAAATGCTCTTTAGGCTTAAAATATGGACTATACACTGACCTTCTTCTTTACCAAGTGCTAAATAAATGGGGGGTCGTAAGATTCGAACTTGTGATTTTTTGTCATCATCTGCTTTAATATCATGTTGAAATATCAACTCTACTAAAAACTCGAGCTTATGGTACAACAATAATAACAACACGATTACTTCCCACTAGGTGCAGTCGGCCACACTTGTCCGTATGATATATGTATATAAGATTCAACAATTATAGTATGTTGGTTGTCGGTTACCTAACACATACTGTCCTAACCTAATTATAAGATTAGGTTTGAGCT
>JAOWBR010177156.1:0-10962 GCA_028571145.1 Dionaea muscipula
CATGAGGTTTAATACGTATTTTAATTATATTGTGCGATACCTGCTTTACGGTTTTATGCGTTTATTTAATGATTTTGTAGGTTGGATATTCGATCATTGGTTGTCTAGTTGTAGGGTTTCGATTCGATGTACAAACCGAACCATTAATTGTCTTTCATTGATTGACATTTATATTTATTTTGTTATTTGATCCATTTGCGCCGACAGTGACAGACGGCTAGGTTAGATTTCGTGCGTACGATTTTTAATCGAATCAATCGGACAAATAATGGTCGAACCCTGGTAATTAACCTGCATAAACGGATTTACTTAATTGATTAGACCATCAACCCGAGCGCATCCTGGTTTCAGGATCACGCTGCCCCGAAAGGATCAACGCCAGACACGGTCGTGATGCTCTGTCACGCCCGTGCTCTTCAGTAAGGGTCACGGCCGTGACTGTAAGTCACGGCCGTGACGAGCTTCATCTGCACGTCTGCTAATTTGCTTGCTTTGGTCGGAGTCGTCGCTCATCCGAGCGACACCTATCTTAATTTTATCGCTTTTATTTACTGTTTTAAACCCAATTGAACCTCGTTCAATATATCCTTGGCTCGGAATTAAGGATTAACTCAACCTGATGATTGCAACCGTCCCTGCGAAATGATACTCGACTCGCCGCTAGCTTCCTAGCCGGTAAGCTGTTTAATTTATAAATATTAAATATAGCAACGCCCGACGACACGTGCTATCATATTCATGAGGGGAATGTATGTGCGGGTTAGACCGACTTTTGGCAACAGATCCTTAAAAGAGTATAAAATAAAAAATAAATTTTACCGCTCTAGAACATTAAATCCACACTTTATACATTTGTTCGCTCAAAGCGATTAAATTACATGGACAAGGTTTTGAACAACCTTGATTAATATTACAACACATTTGACTCAGGTCCATAAAAAGTCTACGTTGCCATTATTCGGTCGTCACGCCACGGGGTAGGGGACTCAACATCTATTCCTACATGCATATGATTGGTGTGGATAAAATGGTTTTCGGAACCGCATAACCGTGTTTGGTTAGTGAAAATTGGCTTAAATTTCGAAAACTTTGAAAGCTAAAGGTTTTGCTAAAAAGTGATAGTTTCTGAGCAAACTTGTTCAAATTGGTTGAGTGGGTTTTCGTGGTTCGAAATTCATGAAATTGGGTTGAGATGGACTTTGAGATGTCTTGATTAATTCTGAAAAATTTCGTGATGCTTGGTGAAGTGGTCTGAAATATATGTTTAAAACGGTGAGGAAGGTCGAGTCCCGGGGCTGCTTGACCTTTTTCCGTTTAAAAAATCATTTAAAATCGGTCACACATCGGAAGTGAGTAAATCCAGATTTATTTGAAAGCTAACATCCTGAGCGACGTTTTGACAAAAAGAATGGCCTCGATCGGATCAGTATCTTGAGAGATATGATTTTTTTAAAGTTAGACGTTGTGAAGTGGACACACCATGGAAGGTGCATTACATTCAATCCTTAGCTTTTTTGATCATGGGCAAAAAACAGTTTCTGAAAAACTTTGGGCGTGTTAAATGAAAATGTTCTCATGGACCGAATGATGTGAAATTTAGTGGGAATGTTCATTTAGATGTCTATTTGTGTTCTGAAAAATTTCGTGGAAAGGCACAAAGTGATTTGAAAGTTATGCACGAAATGGTGAGGAGTGTTGAAATTGGGGGACAGTTTGACATGTGCTCACTTAAAATTAAGTATAAAATTGGGTATGTGATGAAAATGACCCAAACCAATTTTATTTGAAATACAACATTATGTGGGACGTTTGGACATAAGGTTTGTTTCTATTGGATTAGTATTTTGGGAGATAAAAATCATACAAGTTGAGGTAATTCTCGCAGTACTCACCTCAGTGACTGGATGTTACCCGAAACTTGTAAAATTCATAACTCTCTCAATATTTATCCGATTGGGGCGTTATTTATATTTTTGGAAATATCTTGAAGATTTTAAAACTTTGTGTGAAACAAAATTTTTGAGGAAATGAAGTTTTGATGGCCAAAATCTAGATGGAAGTTGAAGACTTAAAACTGTCCCGCGAAGGGGGCTTTGAGCCAATGTTGATCGATTTACTCAGGGGAGAGATCGGTTTGATTTTGAAAATTTTTCCGTTAACTAGTCCATGAATTTTTCTAGTATTAGAAATTTTTCGGCTATTTTTTGAGGCCAATAAAATATTTTTTGAATGAAAAAAAACAGGTTTTTCTGTAAAAACTGTTTTGAGTTGATTTTGAGTTGAAAATAGATAGTTAGTCTTGGAAAAACATGGTTTCCACAATAACAACATATCATCTAGTATGACATGAGTTACGAGAGTATATATATTCATGCATCACAAAGATAATGAGTGGCATAATAACTTCATACAAGCAATGAAGGGGCATTCATGCGAAAATGATAAAAATGCAAAGACATACGCATGAACGGTTTCGTGTCCTCACCTCTAAAAGAAACGAAAAGAATTTCGGTAACGTCAAAAATGATATTCGTCAAGCAAAATAATATTGCTATCGAGCAAACCTACCCCCGATGGATTGGATGGTGCAATCCGAGAATGGTGGGTAGTGAGTTTCACTCCGGTAGTATCACTCGTGACTCAAAAAATAAAAATCAAGCAAGGGTATAATGTATGGGTTTCCATGGCTTTAGAAGGGTGAATGATGATGAGAAGAGAGTTCAGACATTTTGTGGTGCTTTGAGCAAGAGAGAGAAGAAGAGGATTATCACCTTGACTTTCTAGGAAGAGAGGAGTGGCTGGACAACTTGGATCCTTCTTCACAAGAATAATAGTAGTCCTAGATTTCTTTTCTTATTTTGTATGGAAGAATAGAGAAAAGAAGAGGGAGCTTTCTGTATTTTCCTTTTTCAAATCCCCAAAAAGATGGCAACGGAAGACAGAGAAGGGAATAGAAAAGAAGGTCTGAAAACCAGAGGGATAAGAAGGTCTCAGATCCCAAGGGGTGGTACCCCTTTTTATAGGAAAAAATTAGGGTATGCATTAATAAAATGGAGGGCTGAGATTTGGTCCAATTTAATACAATGGTTGTCCTTTAATTTGTACAAATTGTTTTTGTGCTTTTGAAATGAGTGGTTAGTAGAAAATGTGGAAGAAATTCGTACAAAAGCAATGGGGGACAAGAATCAGACTGTACTGATTTTCTATGCACAGTGGGGGGACCATGGGGGGTGCCCAGATTCAGTCTATATAGAGGTAGTCGAGGTTGCAGAGGCAGTCGAGGTCATAGAGGTAGTCGAGGATGTAGCGGTAGTTGAGGTTGCTGAGGCACTCGAGGCATCGAGGTTGCAAATCACAGAGGTAGTCGATCCACGTATGCGACACATAGAAAAGTTGAAACGTGCATACAACGTGGGTACGAATGATATTTAAGGTTACGGGAACCCTAAAAATCAGGTTTTCGATTGTCGGGGTAAAATGACGATTTTACTCCTAGGGTTCGGAAAGTGATCCGAAAGGTCTGAAAATACTCGGGATGGACCCAGAAGTGGGCACGGAAAACTTTTAGGGTCCAAGAACCTACCTTAAAAATCGGGTTTTTGATCGTCGGGGTAAGATGACGGTTTTACCGCTGGGGCTTGGAAAGTGATCCGGAAGGTCTGAAAACACTCAAGATGGACCCGAAAATGGGGCATTGATGATTTTTAAGTTTGGGGACCATAAAAAATCATGCTTTTGTGGATGTTGGTTGGCGAGGGTAAAAATGACGGTTTTACCCTTCGGGCATGAACGATGGTTGAGGAGGTCTGAAACATTAGGGATTGCCCTAAAAATGAATGTGAAACTGAATTTGATGATTTTGAATACATCAATGGATGTCATGCATACGTGTTTTTGAAAATATAGTTCTACCGTGCCCTTGGCTAGGCCTCCGTAGCCAAGTGCACGTTTTTTAAAAACATGAGTTTTTAGAGCATGCATTCTCTTTAGACACGGAAATAAGCATATCGGAAATGGGATGTCTACACGTTCAAATCCCGGCGTGAGCATGATCCTTCTCCTACTCTCTATGGCCGATCAACAGCATGGGAATCAATGGAAGAAAACAACTTCCAAGCTTAATCAATCCAACCGAAAACCAAAAAAGAGAGAAGAGGAAAAACACCAACGAAAAATTATCTTGAAGAGGATGATGATCTGATGAACGATCCCTCACTACTCACGCCAAGCTGCGGGCCCTCTCCGCTTGCTGCCGCCACTGATCGCTCACAAGGGAAAGAGGAACAAAAGGGAGATGATCAGAGAAACGTGAGAATTAAAGAATGAAGAGAGAGAAGGTGTGTGGGGGTTACAAAATAGGAATTAAAAACCTCAATCAAATCTCCCTAATCAAAAGAGGGCAAAAGAGGAATTTTCCCTTCCCAAAAATTAGATTAAAAATCTCATGAAACCGAAAAAAACGTTCCCCATGCGACTTGAACCCCAATCCTTCAAGAAACGAATCCATTCATCCGCTTCCACAACTTGGTTGGGATAAGTGGAAGTCTTGAGGTAAAACCAACCCAACCAAAATTAAAATGGTCGGGTTATCACATCTGTAGTGGGGAAATCTAGCACACTTAACTTGAGATGCAATTAAGTAAATAAAAGGTTTGGGGGGAGGGGTTGTTTGATGTCGGTAAAACAAGTAAATGGATGTCAGTAAAATGTGAACAACAAAGAAAAGGATAAGTATAACTACTGTGGGGCTCAGCTGAGATTTACCGTAGTCAGTAATATCGACTTCAGGTAAATGGAGGTTGGAGAGGCTTTTACGATCTTTCTTGCAGGGATCATGAGATGAAGAGTTTCAATCAAAATTGAGTTAATGTTTGGTTTTAGGAGGTCGAATTTTTGTCCACTATCAACACTTCAGTGTCACCAAAGGTAGCCTAAGGATTCGATCACCTCAGGTGATTAAATTTGGTAGCAACAATGTGCTTGTCAGGCACAAACTAACCAAACACAGGAAGCAAATGACAATCCCAAGTCACTGAATTCAATCACAAGCAGATAATCAAAACCAACTTCCCTTCATGCATATAGATAAATTTAATCATCAATTCTCACTTGATTATACCTAACCACAAGAACCTTGGATTTAAGGCGCACAAGTGAGTTCCCCAAATTCGGCTTGGTCAAGCACTCTGATATAGCCGTGAAATGGCTGCATTACCTTACCTTTTACATGTGCTAAGTCCTTTGTTTTATCTTATTGTGGTGTGATCTATGGCTCTTTTCTAGTATTTTTCAGGTTTCATATCAGTTGAGGAAATGAAGGCAAGTGGACGCCATCGTTGGAGCAAAGGGGTTAAAAAGTAGCTAAGTTAGGACATGGCGCCATCACCGTTCCAAAAGGTTGATCCTGACGCCACCACTTCCAAACCATCTCAAATAACCTTCAAAGATGGCCCTTAAGAGATGACAACCAGAGAAGCTAAGAATCTCTCAATCCACTCAATCGTCGTCATGGCGCTGACTAGCTCTACTGGAACTATGGCGACGATCGTCCTTAACTTCAGATTAGCGGTTTAATCTTATCGTCCACAGTGTTCATGGCCCGCATTCAACATGTAATATCGTCATGTGGGGTCAGATCAATTGTACAATGAAGAAGTTTCTCTGGAAGAAGAAATACCTCCACGGAGCTGTTTGGTCTCACCAAGCCGTGGCGCTGATCTGTCCTACATTGCCTACCTGGGTACCAAGCATGATCATGTGTCCTAATTAAAGCATCCCATGAGGACAGATTAAGCTTATGAACTGCTAATCTCCCTGGAGGAAGAACTATCGCCACAGCCTTAAAGGCGCTGATACTGAACTGTATAGTGGTGGCAACGATTGACCTTAAATCCTTATTCAAGATTCTTACATGACGCCTTGCATGATCCAAGGTCTTTTCTGATTATAGAAGATGAACCATGGTGTCTAATCTAGAGTTGGAGATGTCCTTCTCAAGATATAGCTGGCCTTGACGCCATGGCGACACTCAGTCCCTGTGAGATCATGACGAGGCCTATTTCCTGCCTGACGCCATAGGGGTTGACGCCACAGAGGCTGTCGCCCCACCTTTCCGACTTGGCTAGGCAGTTGCATTTTGGTCCCCGATTCTCCTCCTACTTTTACGCCTACTCTCAAGGGATTTTCTTGTTGGAACTGAAGCACGAATCTTTGATAGATAAGGATGAACCTGGACGCATTTGCTCCTCCTCGGAAGTGTATGAATAGCATCAAAGCTGCATCCATTCAAAGTATCGATCTCCCGCACGAGTACTCAAGTCTACGCACTTGCTAAAACACCTTGTGAAGAGAAGAGTGAATAGAGTGGTAGACATTGTTTTAGTAGGCGTCGATCCATACTCGTTAAAACCATAGTAACAGTGTAGGATCAGAGTGTGTAACTGATCCTTTGATCACCATCGAACCTTTGTGTTCAACTTTTTAATATAATCGCATTTATTTCCTCGCAACTTTACTGTCTTCTCTTTACTTTTACAATTCTCAAACCTGTTGCAACGTATCCCTTCATAGCTGTGGAACCAGATCTGATCACCTCCAAGGTTTATTCCACGGAAGTCGTTCAGCGATCTTGAGGATCGGTCCTACCTCTTTGCTGTTCCATAGTACTGGGAGTGGTTGTAGAGTGACACTTGTCGTGGATGATTACACTTGAGAATTCGCACTTAATTTACTGTCGTTTACATTTCCAGCATTTACATTCCTCGTAATCACCTTTTATTTAATCACTTTAATGTTTTAGAGAGTTGAGGATTTGATAAGCATTGTTATGGATAATTCCCTGAGGATCGATATTTTTGTTATTACAAACGAGGTAGTACACTTGCTGCTAACCACAAATCGTCGGTCAAGTTTTTGGCGCCGTTGCCGGGGAATTCTTCTGGGGTAACGGTTTGTCATTTCCGTAATTTTCAAATTCAGTGAAATTTTAATTTCTGTTTAATTCTTTATTCTTTGTTTTCTTCGCGCCCAAAAGTTGGTTTTTGATTTTTGTTGTTTGCAAGTAAGAAGCTATTGCGATCTTGTGTTTGATCACAAGGTATAGTAAGGAATCAATCCTTTCTCTAGACCCTGAGATTGAAAAGACCGCACGTCACATCAGAAAGCAATCCAAACAAACCCATCTTCTAACAATCATTATGGCTGACGGAGATAATGTAGCTAATAACGCCGCACGCCCACTGTTTGACTATGGTTTCCCCACTTTGGAGGGGATTAGACCGCCTGTAGTCAGACCAGCCGTGGCGGCATTAAATTTTGAGCTAAAGGGCTCCGCTATCCAACTCGTCCAAAATCATGCGCAATTCCATGGCTTGCTCATGGAAGATTCAAATCAGCACATTACTGATTTCTTGGCGATTTGTGATACTATGAAGTATCAAAATTTTTCGGATGATGCCATCCGCCTTTACCTCTTCCCTTTTTCAGTAAAGGACAAGGCGAGGGTCTGGCTAAATTCGTTACCTGCTGGTAGAATCACGTTGTGGAACGATTCAGCTGGAAATTTTTTGAAAAAATACTTCTCGCCCCTCAGGACCTCCATGTTGCGCAAGACAATCACTAACTTTGTGCAGGAGGATAATGAGTCTCTATATGAAGCTTGGGAAAGGTTCAAGGAAGCTCTACGGGCCTGCCCTCATCATAACGTCCCCGTGTGGCAGCAGCTTCATACGTTCTATTAAGGCCTGAATGGCAATTTTAGGGCTATGATTGATGCTGGTGCTGGGGGGTCCTTCATGAGAAAGACGCTGGTGGATGCATGAGCCATCTTGGAGGATATGACAACTATTAGTTATCAGAATGACTCTGCGAGAGCCGTAGCATCCAATATAAGGAGGGCGGCGCCAGTGGCTAGTTTAGAGCCAGCACAACCTTTATTCGATCCTGAATCCCTTGCTTCATTAACAACACAGCTACAGACCATCAACACCAGACTTTCAACATTGGAAGTAGCTGCGGTACCAACGGGACCTTCTCCACACCATGGCGGCAGCAACACAATTCAAGAACAAGCTGACACCCTGTTTGCTGAACCGCAATATTTAGAAGTTGAAGAAACCGAGCCCATTGAAGAGCTCGTAAACTACATTGGACAAAATGGCCAGCAACGGCAGTACATCCCATGGAGGGGAAATAATTTACTCTCGTGGCGAGGGACAAATTATAAAAATGCTCAACAGCAAGTGCCGCCGCCACAGCAGCCGGCGCCCCCGCCACAACAATATGCATAAGGATCCCATCCACAAGGACAAGTGCGACCCCAACAACCCCAACAACAACAACCTCAATACCAAGAACAACAACAGAGGGCGTACAGAGCGCCACCATAGCAACAACAATATTACCAACTCCATCAGTATGTCCAACAATGACAATATGCATAGCTGTCGCCACAGCAACAGCAAGCGCCACCTCCATAAGCAAGGCCGTTCACTGAGGATATGCTGGCTCAATTCATCACGTCATGCAACACCAGGATGCAAAATCAAGATGCTACCATCAAGAACTTGGAGACGCAATTGGGCCAGATTGCGAATTTATTAGGTAATCGTGCACCTGGAACATTACCAAGCAATACTAAAAATAATTCCAGGGCAGATTTGAAGGCCATTGAATTAAGGAGTGGGACAGTGCTACCAACAAATACTAGGGCGCCAACAAAGAAGACTGTGGCACCACCACACATGACGTCACCCAGTTATGAAGATTCCTTGTCAGATGAGGAGCCAGAGGTTCAGCCCTAGGTAAAGAACTCAAAGAAGGCTGTTGTGAACCTAGACTCCTCGTCTGAAGAGGAGAGACCTCCACAAAAGAAGGCCAAGAAAAAGAACAGTTGTTGGTCGATGGCAGCAGAGTCAAAGAAAAGGAAGGATAAGGGCAAACAAGTGGAGACCAACGTCAACATCAACAAGCTACCCTTTCCTCAAGCTGCTAGAAAGAACGTGCTGGACAAGTCCTATAAGAAATTTCTCGACATATTCAAGAAGCTTGAGATCAACATCCCCTTCGCTGAAGCCGTAGCGGAGATGCCGAAGTATGCCAAGTTTCTGAAGGCATTATTGACGAACAAGAGGAAGCTTGAGGAGTTTGAGACTATGTGTTTAACAGAGCAATGCTCTGCTGTGGTGTCCAGAAAACTTCCCCTAAAACTTAAGGATCCAGGGTGTTTTACTATCCTATGCTCTATTGGACATTTAGATTTTGATAGGGTGCTTTGTGATTTGGGGGCGAGAATAAATTTGATGCCCTACAAAGTTGGTAAAACGTTGAATATTGAGCAAGCATTAATTCCCACCACCGTCACCCTATAATTAGCTGACCGATCAGTCAGGACGCCATGGGGGTTGGTGGAGGACTTGTTGGTTAAGGTTGACAAATTCATATTCCCTACCGATTTCATCATCCTTGACACAGAGGATGACCATGATATGTCCCTCATCATAGGGCGTCCATTCCTGGCCACAGGACACACACTTATAGATGTTCAGAAGGGGGACATTATCCTTCGGGTAGGGAAAGAAAGAGTACCGTTCAATGTTTATGACGTAATAAAGCATCCCGATGATGCCGCATCTTGCTTTTTCCTGGATGTCTTAGACATTCCAGTAAAGACATTTCTACATAAAAACCTTTGACAAGATGTGGCGGATGCTGAATAGAAAAACATTGAGGGAGTTCACGCCCCAGTAGAGGAAGAGGATCTAGGGGTGGCAGAACTTTTCAAAAAAGTTGTGGTGAGGCTCACTTTGTGAGTCATTCCAACTCATATTTTAAGCCAAGGTTTCAACCCTAGGAGACAAAAGGACCATAACCAAAGCCATCTATAGAAGCCCCACCAAAAGACCTAGAGCTCAAACCTCTTCCACCTCACCTTAAGTACATTTTTCTTGCAAAAAATAATTTCCTACCATTGATTTGTTCTTCATCATTATCTGCAGGTAAGGAGGAGAAGCTGCTAGTTATATTAAAGTAGCAGAAAAGGGCTTTTGGGTGGCAGATGACCGATATTCAGGGGATAAGTCCATCCGTGTGTATGCACAAGATTCTGATGGAGGACAAGCACAGGACTGTTGCCCAGCCTCAGCGTCGCCTTAACCTAGTGATGTAGGAGGTTGTGAAGAAGGAAGTGAGCAAGCACTTAGATATTGGGATAATCTATCCCATATCCGATAGCAAATGGGTCAGCCCCTTGCAAGTCGCGCCGAAGAAATGTGGGATCACTATGGTTGAAAATGAAAATAATGAATTGATTCCCACCAGACTAGTCACCGGATGGAGAGTCTGCATAGATTACATGAGGTTAAATAGCGCCACAAGATAGGATCACTTCCCACTTCCTTTCATTGATCAAATGCTTGACAGACTCAGTGGTCGTGCATTCTATTATTTTCTTGATAGCTACTCAAGGTATTTCCAGATCGCCATCAACCTTGAAGACTCGGACAAGACAACCTTTACTTATCCATATAGAACTTTTGCATACCGCCGAATGCCCTTCGGATTATGCAATGCACCTGCAACCTTTCAACGGTGCATGATGGCTATATTCCACGATATGGTGGAAGATTTTCTAGAGATTTTCATGGATGACTTCTTGGTCACAGGGCAAAGCTTTGATGATTGTTTGGCCAACCTCGCCCGAGTTTTACAAAGATGCGAAGAGACCAACTTGGTCTTAAATTGAGAAAAGTGTCATCTCATGGTTACAAAAGAGATTATGCTTGGGCACAAAGTCTCCCAAAAAGGTATAGAGGTGGACAAGGAGAAGGTTGGGGTGATTGAGAAGTTAGTTCCACCTACTGACCTCAAGACTTTGAGGGGATTTTTGTGGATGACTTCTTGGTCACAGGGCAAAGCTTTGATGATTGTTTGGCCAACCTCGCCCGAGTTTTACAAAGATGCGAA
>JAOWBR010177167.1:0-10961 GCA_028571145.1 Dionaea muscipula
TTTCTGGACCGATGGTTGGGTTGGGGTTTAGGCTTGTGCGGTCCGTGGTTGGGTCCACGGGGCGTACGCCGGTCCACTCAGGGTGGGGTTGATATAAATAAGCATAAATCAACATCAAAATGGATATAAAAGTGCGGGATGTAACAATTCCCCCCTCGAGATCGATCATTGCTGACTAGCTTACAGACGCACACTGCTGTGTACATCTGATGTGATAAGGATAGGGATCTGCTGAGGGTGATTAACCATGCATGGATGGTTGAGGATTGGGCGGTGGATGATTCTGATCCGACGAGGATCCGATGGCATGCATTGATATACGGTTCAGGATTAGCGCCCCTATTTCGACGGATAGAGGACGGTAGGACTATGTCTTACTGGTTCTGCGATGATGTTTGGGTGTCAGTGTTTGTTGAGAGGTGATTCCCGGAGACGAACACCTTTCACTTCTGGTTCAACGAGATGACATCACGTTGGAGGACGTCTACCAGCTGCTTGGTCTTTCGGTCACTGGGAGGCCCGTACATCATAACAGAGGGGTGGATAGGGTCACCGATATGGAGTTTGTTAACGCTTCCTCCTGCTGGTGCTAACGTGGATACGGGCCTTGGATATCCATGCCCTATATGGCAAATGGCAATGGCGCGGAGATTGGATTCAATGCATTAGCTGGCTGGTGTACTTTCCTGGCGTGCTTTTAGAAGGGCTTGCAACGTCGCACATATTCTTCTGCTTCTGCTCGCAAGTTAGGCCAGTAATAACTTGGAACCTGATCTTCCTTGCCAGAGTAGCACCTGCTTGATGCCCTCCACAAGCGCCTTCGTGTATCTCCTTCAGGACATACTGAGTTTTTCCTGCAGTGAGGTAACGAGCATAAGGATGTTGGTAGAGTTGTTTGTAGAGTACGCTATCGATAAGTCAGAAGCTAGCAACCCTAATTCGTAGCTTCTTAGCTTCGGCCTTATCGGCTAGAACGATGCCATTTTCTAAAAAGTCTTTTATTGGGGTCATCCATCTTGGAGCCGGATCTGTAACAGGAAGAACTTACGGAGGTGACTCCGTGCTTTTCTTGGTTAGTTTTTCCACGAAGACCATTTTGCCAAACTCAAGCCCTGGCGATGAGCCAAGTTTGGACAGAGTGTCAGCTTGGGTATTCTGTCCTCTAGGGACTTGTGTTATTTCGAAGCTGTCGAATCCTTGGAGCAGTTCTTAAGCCACCTTGAGATATTGCTGCATGTTAGGCTTGTCAGCATTATAATCTCCTTTAACCTGATTGACTATCGATTGCGAGTCATTGTATATCACCAAGGATTAAGATCCCAGTTCTTTGGATAGTTTTAATCTGGCGATGAGAGCTTCGTACTCAACTTCGTTGTTGGTGACAGGGAAATTAAAACGAAGTGCATACTCTACCATCGATCCTTCGAGACTGGTGAGGATTAAGCTCGCTCCACCACCACTTTTGGCCGAAGAACCATCAACATAAAGGGTCCACCTCGGAGATGACGGTCCTGGGGTAGAGAAACTTGCATTCGACCATGAAGTCTACTAGTGCTTTCCCCTTGATCGATGGGCGAGGTTTGTACTCTATGTGATACTGCCCTAGCTCGACTGACTATTTAACTAGCAAGTCAGAGGTCTTCAGGCGATGTAATGTTTGTCGGAGTGATTGACTGGTTAGAACCACGATCGGGTGTGCCATAAAATACCGTCGTAGCCGTCTCGAAGCCGTAATGAGCGCCAACGCGAGCTTGTCGGCCTTCGGCTATCACTTCTCTGGCCCAAGCAGAACTTTCCTTGTATAGTATACTGAATTTTGAGTTCCTTCCTCCTCGCGGACCAACACGACGCTGACTGCCGCTTCTGTAACGACCAAATAGATAAATAAGGTCTCTCCAAGGACAGGCTTCGGCAAAAGGAGGAGTGTTTCAAGGTAGGGCTTCAAGTCCCCGAACGCTTTCTGGCATTTTTCTGTCCATTTAAACTTCTTCGTGTTCCGGAGGATTTTAAAGAAAGGAAGGCCCTTATCCCCCAGTTTTGGCAAGAACCGATTCAACGCCACCATCCTGCCGGTGTGTTGCTGAACTTCCCGTATGTTTCTAGGGGGATCCATGTTGGCGATGGCCTGGATTTTGTCTAGATTTGCTTCTATCCCTCTTCATTACGACAAACCTAAGGAACTTTCCAGATGTTACCCCGAAGATGCACTTCTTTAGGTTCAGCTTCATAGAGTATTCTCTTAGTAACTTGAAGACCTTTTCCAAAGCTGCGACGTGCTCAGATTCTTCGGTGCTCTTCACCAGCATATCACCGACATAGACTTCCATTCTCTTACCAATCAGCAGCTTGAAAATCTTGTTCATTCCTCGCTGGTACGTGGTGCCAGCATTTCGGAGTCCGAATGGCATCATTCTTTAGCAGTACATCCCTTTATGGGTGATGAAGGTTGTTTTTTCTTCGTCGGACCTCTTCATCTTGATCTGATGGTAGCCAGTGAAGGCATCCATGAAACTAAATCTTTCGTGCCCGAAAGTAGCATCTACCAGGAGGTCAATATCGGGAAGAGGATAACTATCTTTTGGGCATGCCTTGTTTCGGTCAGTGAAGTCTACGCACATCCTCCACTTCTCGTTGGCCTTCTTGACCATGACTGGATTTTCCATCCAGTCTGGGTATTGGACCTCCCGGATAACATGAGCAACTAGAAGCTTCCGAACTTCTTCATCGACCGCAGCGTTTACCTTCAGTCCAAATTTTCTTCGCTTTTGCTTGAACGACTTAAAATTGGGATCGATATTGAGGGAGTGCTCATTAAATTTTTGATCTATTCCAGTCATATCATTCGGGGCATAAGCAAACAGATCTTTATTTGATTTCAAAAAAGTTACAAGTGCATCCCTAACTGCCCCCTGGAGTGTGCTCCCGATCTGGATGGTAGATTCAGGATTATTATCTATGAGTCTAACCTCTTCCAGGGTTCCATAGCCTGAGCTCTCTGTGACTCCTCTGACACCCACCCTTCGACAGCCATTACTCGAGAGGGTTGGGTATCATGAGGAGCCTTACCTTTCAATGAGGTTACATAACACTCCCTAGCAGTAGATTGACTTCCGTAAGCCCTGCCAACTTTGTCGCCGACCATGAACTTCATCATCAGATGATAAGAAGAGGTTGCGACCTTAAGTTTGACCTAGATCGATCGGCCTAAGATAACATTGTAGGTAGACGAGACATCAACTATTACCCAAGTTACATTCAGGGTAGATTGAACATCATCGTCACCAAAGGTGGCGGGAAACGTAACATTTTACATCGCCTTCATAGAGTCTCCTGAGAACCCTACTAACGGGGTCTTTACTGGTTTTAGATTATCCTCTTCAGCTCCAGTAGCTTCGTTGAGGCGTTTGTATGCATCTCGATACATAATATCAGTTGAGCTTCCAGTATCCACCAGTATCCTACGGATCTCTGCATTCTTGATGATTGTCGATATAACCACGGTGTTCTGGTGAGGGTAGGAGACATTATTCTCATCAGCTTCAGTGAAGGCCAACATACCCTCTTCTTTGCGGCTTTCATCGGACTGTTTCTGGTTCCTCTTCTATGAGACTGAGTTGATGTCTTCACTTCGAGCATATCTCTTCCTCTGGTTGCTGCTGTCTCCTCCACAGGATGACCCCCCTGCTATCATAGCAATCACGTGGGTGCCCCTAGCGGGGGTTTTGTTCTTTCGATTGTCGGGGCTAGGACTGCGACTATGGCTTCGATCCCTCTTCCAGTAACCACTGGTCTTGCAATCGTCTTTATCAGAGTGGACATACTTTTTCATTTCCCCTCTGCGTATCAGTTCCTCAATTTGATTCTTCAAGGCAATATAGTCTTGAGTAGTGTGCCCATGATCATCATAAAAGAGACACCACTTATCCTTGGACCTCTTGTTAGAGGGTGTCAATATCTTCTCCGGAGCTGTCAATTGTCGAGATCCATTCCTATCTGCCAGCAGTACCTGCTCATATGAGAC
The DNA here is from genome assembly GCA_028571145.1 of Dionaea muscipula. NCBI lineage: Eukaryota > Viridiplantae > Streptophyta > Magnoliopsida > Caryophyllales > Droseraceae > Dionaea > Dionaea muscipula. Next base: position 4,022 of record JAOWBR010177167.1, read on the forward strand.
GGTAAGGGGGTAGTTCTTGAAGCGGGGCCTGTTATCCCCCCTTCTTCCTTTGTCGTCATCTGTGTGCGGCTTTGAGCTTAGGGGATTGTCTCTTCTGCCATTATATTTGTAACGACCATCTCTATTATTGTTGCGCCCCTGACTGTTTTCCAGTTTCAAGTTGCTATTCAGATCTTCCAGGGTCATATACCTCTGAGCCCTGCTCAAAATCCGATCGAAGGACTTCTGCATCCTTATGGAGAGATCGTCACGAAAAGGTCCAGGGCATAAACCAATCATTATAGCTGCGGTGGCCACATCTTTTTCCAGATCGGGTATCTCCACATTAGCTTTGCTAAAGCGGGACATAAAATCCCTGAGAGGCTCATTCGCCCGCTGTTTCACTTCAAACAGATTAGGGGCCGTCTTAGTGAAGACGATTGAATAAGCGAATTGTGCCACAAATTTTTCTCCAAACCCCTCGAAGCTAGAAATAGAGTTCGGGGGGAGACGGTGAAACCAACTCCTGGCTGCACCTTTGAAGGTTCCTAAGAATGCTCGACACATTACCCCGTCCGAGAAATTCTGGAGGGTCATGCGAGTCTCATATTGATTCAGGTGATCTTCGGGATCCCTGGTCCTATCATAATTATCCAAGGATGGGAGCCGAATTTTATCGGGGTAATGATCATTCATCACTGCTTGGGTAAAAGGGCGAGTTGCCCGCTCCCGCCTTCCGCGTATCTCCTATCTTGGGTCCCCTATATCCAAGATGCGAGAGTGGGATCTATCATGCTCTTGAGTGCTTGGAACGTTGCATGTCTCTATTATCGGCCTCAGAGAGAGAGTCACTGTTGTCACTTCGTGGGCAAGAGCTATCAATGGAGTCGTTATCAACCTGTTGAGGAGGGGATGCTCTTGCTCGGGACTGGCCAATAGTCCTCCTTTCCCTGCGTGGTGCTCCTCGGGGACTTCTTCGAAGAGTAGGAGCTAAAGGACATTTGCACGGACCTTTCCGAAGCAGGGGGGCCAGGGGCATGGCGGTCCCACGACCACCAACAAGATTCGCGAACTTCTCAGGAAACAGGTTCGGTGGTGAGCTATCCCTTTGCCGGGAGCGGTCACCATCCCGCCCTCTTCCCTTACCGACATCCGAGTTTCAGGGGTTAGGAGGGAGGTCTCCGGTGGTGTGGCGATCATGACGATCCCCTTGGTGGCCACCTCCACCTTTCTGTGACCACGTCCTCGGGGGTTGGAACTTGATCTAATTTCTGCCTATCATACCTACACCAATCATAAATGGATTAGAGATCGTGGAAGGCTGTGAAAGTGGGTGACCATCGCTCACAAAATATAGTACGAGTACTGGGTGGTGGCCCTACAGCTACCGAGGTCCCCTCTGAGCTAGGAGGGTCATAGATGACGGGAAAATCCAAGGTTTCACGTTCGACTCCGTGGGAGGACAAAGACCCGATGGAGACCTCGTCATCATCTTGCGATGAGTTACACTCCTCGTCGGCAGGAGTTATCACCCGTGCCGGACCTCGGAACGGGGTGTCTATCCCCACCACACGGAGGTGATCAAGTGGGAGACATTTTTGGACAGACCATAGTAGTCCTGCATCTATGTAGGCATCTAGCACGTATACCAGTTCATCCTCCTCGGGTGATAAGTCATCCCGGGCGATCCATCGAATTTTGCTCGTTCTCCATGGGGGGTTGACAGGTGGGATGCTGGGAATCCAACACCAGGTGCGGTGCCAGCGCATCATCTTCTTAGCAACCCCATCTATAATCTTTTTGCACTTTCGGGTGCGAAGTGAAAAGAACTTGTTTGACTCTATGTCAACTATTTGGGTTCCGAAGTAGCGGAGGAACACCTTGGCGCTAGGGTGATGCCCGATCTGGTTACACCTCAGCGTGAAGGCGAAAAGGATCCCCCAGACATTGGGAGTAAGTTGAGAAGGAGACACTCCTTGCAGAGTGCACACCTCTTGATAAAACGGACACAGTGGGAACCGTAACCCATATCTATAGCTTTGCTTATGCACGGCACAGCCAGGACTATCGTTATCTTTAGGGGCGTCCGGCGCACTTCCATGGGTCCATCCTCGAAGAGAGGGGGCTCTCCGAGGCTTCCGACCCAGATGATTCATCGGAGCATGGGGATTCGGCCTCCTTCCCCTATTGTGGTGACTAAGGTAATGACTCTGACAGAGCTCTAGATGACTCGCCCTGCCTCCATGATCGTCTCGGTCCCATCTTAAGGCTACCCCCACCTAGGTCTGGGGGACTCAACCCGTGTAACCGTCCTCGGGCGGGGTAGACAGAGCCTGCCGGGGGCTCACCCCCGTGAGGTTTCGAGGAAGGTGACGGAGTTGGGGATGATAATCCTAATACAGTGCTAAGGAACTAAGGAAGCCCGTCGCATGTCAGATTTTTTGTTGAGAATTTTAATCACGGCAGTTCAACTTGATCACCGGCAGAAGTTGATCTTCTCTCACTCATAAACTAGCGAGCAACAACAAACATCAATGGAGTATAGCAGATCAAACAATCACACACAAGAATTGGAGATCAAATCTCAACGATAGGCCAATGAGATCTACGCACCCTCTGTCTTCTTACTATCAAGCAATGTGAAGAAGATACAGAGAACTTGGAGATAAAGCTAGAAACTCCAAGTGATAAAAATACAATCTGATGGATGAGCCCTTTAGGCTCTCAACTGACTCTAGCTATTTATACAAAAATAAGCTAGCTAGGGGAGGGGACCATGACACGTGTCACTACTTCATGAGGCAGTTACAAGAGTTGGGACCACAACACGTGATACAAAACAAACTAAACCAGAAACAGCATAATCAGACGTAGGAGTAGACTGGGATGGATGACTCCATTTGACTCCAAGCAGTCACAACAACGTATGACTACTGAACTAGTTAGCCCACGTCTCATGAAATCTCTGGTCCTTTTCGTGTGGTATTCACCACCAGACGTGGAATCAACTTCTAGCAGACTATCATCCGTCTGACTTCATGAGTTCCAAACACCGTCTAACCCAGAACTGAACTTAGCTTCATCAAGCTAACTCAAACGTGACTCCTTCTAACAACCCTTGTAGACTTCACGTCTGACCAGGCTTATGACTGAGTTAATTCTGCAGACCAACGTCTGACTCAACTAAACTGACATACATGTCTGAAACACTTAGACGCTGACTGTTTACCAGTCGGTGCTGCCGTTTGCCTACCTGGACGGGATTCTTGGGATAAGTTAAAAACCTCAACAAAACTTCACCTTTTCACTTATGACAAGCGAACGTAGTTAATCCAGCTGAGTCACAGCGAAACTTGAACTTCTGTGAAGTCAAGAACTTTGTCATCATATTAGCCCCATTCACGTCCGTGTGAATCTTTTCCATCTCAAATTTCTTTTCAGCCAGAGCATCCTGTATCCAATGATACCTCACATCAATGTGCTTGGAATGACAGTGGAATGAAGAATTTTTGGCATGATGAATTGCGCTCTGACTATTGCAATGAAAAACATATCTCCTCTGTTTAAATCCTAACTCGAACAAAAACTTCTTCATCCATAGCAATTCCTTTGACGCTTCTATTGCAGTGATGTACTCGGCCTCAGTCGTTGACAAAGCTACACATTTGTGCAGACGTGATTGCCAAGCCACTGCTCCCCCTACATGCGTGATCATGTAACCAGACATGGACTTCCTTGAATCAATATCACCAGCCATGTATGACGCGCGAAACCCAGCCGACCTGCGACGGGACCCGCTCGGAGTGATAACTCGGACCATTCTTTAACTGACTCGGATGGATCCTTAACCCGAGAAGCTATCTTACGTGAACGAACGAAAACTCGTCCGTGACCCAAAACAAATCAAGAATCGCGAACCAAAGGAATTAAAGGTGCCACAATCCGGATGCGGAAGGCAGGATGATAAGCCGAGTTACCAATCCCGATTCCACTGAAAAGATCAAAGCTCCAAGGAAATTGGAAAAGAGAAAAGTTCTCAAGTTTTTGATTATCAAAGTGTCGTCAAATAAGGTTTTACAAGCCCCCTTTTATAGAAGGGTTGAAGAAAATAACAAATAAGGAAATAAATCATAAACAGGGTCCAAAATAATAAAGTTCCGCGTCCAGTAAAAAACAAGTCATCCCGCGTACACGGACGTCCGTACTCGTCGCAGACGCGGTCAAAAAAGTCATCTCGCTCTCATGGATGTCCATACTCGTCGCAGACGGGAACCAACTCCCACGGACGTCCGTACTCGTTGCAGACGGGAACCAACTCCCACGGACGTCCATACGGATGTCCAAATCCACCTCAGTCTGAAAGGTGATTGTCACGGACGTCTGTACGGACGTACGAACTAGCCTTAGCCGCGTTCCTGCTCCGCACTTGTCCGTTGTCCTCTGTGGTGACTCTACTAACTTGAAAAATGCGTCCGGAGTTGTCTCCAACAATCCAGGGATGAGCTAGTCTCTGACGAACCAATCTGAAGTATGAATCTTGAATAGCCTTGGCCCGAGCTCGAGTCCCTGGACCGGTGGGAACTGGCATCGAACCGTCATCATCCGAGAGCGATCCGGTCAGGATCATATCAATGTCCACGTCTGTGTAACCTATTAACACAGGTTCCATCTGTCTCAGGCATAATCCCAAACTGGAAGTTCCTTTTAAATATCTGAAGACCCACTTCATAGCTTCCAATGCTCTTTTTCGGGGTTAGACATATAACGAATGATCACTTCCACTGCATGAGCAATATCTGGTCTTGTAGCAATTATCGCATATATCAAACTACCGACTGCTGAAGCATACAGTATTCCACTTATCAGCTTCATTTCTTCCACCGTTTAGGGTGACTGAGAGTGACTTAGTGAAAAATGATTTGTCAGCGGTGTGCTCACCGTCTTAGAATTTTTCGTACTAAATCGTTTGAGTACCTTCTCGATGTAATTATCCCGAGTCACAAAGAGCTTCCTTTGACGTCTGTCCCATACAATTTGAAGACCGAGAATTTTATTGGTTGGACCCACGTCTTTCATCTCAAAGAACAAACTTAGCCCCTTCTTCAACTCTTCAATCCTTGCACTATTCTTCCCTACAATTAGCATATCATCAACGTAGAGAAACAAGATGATAAAATCATCTTCAGAGAATCGTCTGACAAAAACAAGTGGTCTGCGTCTGTCTTTGAGTAACCCTGCTCAATCATGGCAGACTTAAACTTTTTGTACCATTGCCTGGGAGCTTGCTTTAAACCATACAAACTTTTTGTACCATTGCCTCGTATTGAGGACATTTTCACGACTGGGGAAAAAATCTCTTCAAATTTAACACCCTTCTTTTGAGAGAAACCTTTCACTCCCAGTTGGGCATTGTACCTTGGCCTACCATCAAGCTCACCTGTCTTGATTCGAAACACCCACTTTTTCTTCAGAGCTTTCCTACCCTTAGGCAACTCAATAAGCTCAAAGGTGTTATTATCAATGAGAGATCTTATCTCATCATCTATGGCTTCAAGCCATTTTCCTTTGTCAGCATCTTCAAGTGCTTCCTGATAGGACTCGGGCTCCCCCTCATCAGTTGTCATCACATGTTCTGATTCTGGGTACCGTATAGGGTTCCTCCGTACGCATCCTGACCGTCTGGGTACCACTGGCGTAGACGGTGATGGCTGCATAGACGGTAGTGCCTCAGTCTCTATCTCATCTTGGGGTTCAGACGTGATCACTGACTTCTCCGTCTGAGACAACGGTTCCAGAGACACGAGTACATTCACCGTCTGAGGCACTTCGGCCTTGTTCTCTCCCGTCTGCTGTTCTGGCTCCACATCTGTCTGACTTTCATCAAAGATAACATCCCTACTCTGGATGATATTGTGCCCCACTGGATCATAGAGTCTATATCCAAACTCATCCAATCCATACCTAAGAAAAACACATTTCATTGATTTAAGATCAAGCTTTGAACGCTTGTTTTTGGGGACATGCACATAAAAGGTGCTACTAAAATAATATAAATTATCATAGCTAACTGGTTTGCCAGACCAGACGCTATCAGGCACTTTTAGGCCTCAAGGGATGCATAGAGACAAATTCAACACATACACGGTAGATGTCAAAGCTTCACCCCAGAATGTTTTTGGCAGACTGGCTTGTGACAATAAGCATCTGACTTTTTCAAGCAACGTCCGGTTCATCCTCTCCGCAATCTCGTTCAACTGTAGAGTTTTTTGTGGTCTCCTTTGATGCCGTATGCCTTGCTTCATGCAGTACACATCAAACTCACCAATGAATTCTCCCCCATTGTCAGATCTGATCATCTTGAGTTTTTTTCTCGTCTGCCTCTCCACCAGAGCATGAAACTTCTTGAAGACACTAGCTACTTGATCCTTGGTCTTCAACAGATACACTCATGTCTTCCTTGAGTTATCATCAAAGAATGACACAAAGTAGCTTGCTCCGGCGAGTGACCTCACAGGCATCGGTCCGCAGACATCAGTATGCACAAGCTCAAGAATTTCAGTTCTCCCCTTGGACGGCGTCTGGCTCTTAAAAGCCACCCCCGTCTGCTTTCCTTGCAAGCAGTGCTCTCCCCGTCTGAAATTCACCGTTTTCAATCCGGGTACCAAACCCCATTTGGCCAGAACAACCATGCCATTTTCACTCATATAGGCCAGATGGCGATGCCACAAATCCGTGGTAGCTTCATCCTCAACAGTATTAGCATCATTAGTCAAATACCTAGATTGAAAGATGTAAAGGGATGATACCTTCTTTCCCTTAGCTGCTACCAGAACTCCTTTTGTGAGTTTTCATCTACCATCTTTGAAGACATTAGTATAGCCCTCATCATCCAAATGGCTCACAGATAGTAGGTTCATCCTCATATCCGGGATGTGTTTAACATTCTTCAAGATCAGTCTTC
>JAOWBR010177178.1:0-10960 GCA_028571145.1 Dionaea muscipula
AGGAGCTGCTAGCAATCATCTTTGCCCTTGAGAAATTTAGATCGTATCTTTTGGGCACTAAGGTAATTGTTTACTCTGATCATTCTACACTCCGGCATCTCTTATCTAAAAAAGAGTCTAAACCGAGGCTTATCCGGTGGATTTTGCTGCTTCAAGAATTCGATCTTGAAATTAAAGATAAAAACGGAAAAGCCAATTTGGTGGCTGATAATCTTAGTCAACTTGTGCACCATAACGAAGGAATTGAGATTCGAGATAGCTTTCCCGACAAGCAAATTTTTGCGGTCCAAATTACCGAACCTTGGTATGCGGATATAGTCAACTTCTTGGTAACAGGAGAATTCCCCATCGGACTCAGCAAATCGCAAAAATTGAAGATTTAAAGAGAAGCACAGTTTTACTTTTGGGACTACCCTTATTTATGGAAACTTGGTGCTGATCAAGTGGTTCGAAGATGTGTACCGAATCACGAAATTCAAGGAATTTTAGAGTTTTGCCACTCTTATGCTTGCGGAGGACATTTTGGAACTGATAAGACTGCATGGAAGGTTCTTGAGGCTGGATTCTTTTGGCCTACATTGTTCAAGGATGAATTTGCTTTCTTTAAGAGTTGTGATCGGTGTCAGAGAACGGTTAATGTATAAAAAAGGGATGAAATGTCGATGAACTCCATTCCAGTCTGTGAGATTTTTGATCTCTGGGGGACGGACTTTATGGGGCCTTTTCCGGTATCATTTGGGTACGCTTATATACTGTTGGCAGTTGATTATGTTTCCAAGTGGATTGAAGCAAAGGCAACCGAGACCGATGATGCCAAGGAGGTGAGTAAATTTTTGCAACACAATATCTTTTCAAGATTTGGTATTCCAAGAGCCGTCTTAAGCGACCGAGGTACTCATTTTTGCAACAATACGGTGTCGGCTTTACTTAAGAAATATGGAGTGCATCATAGGATGTCAACCGCATATCATTCACAATCCAATGGTATGGCCAAAGTCTCCAATAGGGAAATCAAACAGATTTTGGAAAAGACCGTAAATCTGAACCGGAAAGACTAGAGCACCCGGCTGGATGATGCTTTATGGGCTTACCGGACTGCTTATAAAACAGGTTTAGGTATGTCATCATTTCGGTTAGTTTATGAAAAATCCTGTCATTTACCAGTAGAGATTGAACACAAAGCTTATTGGGCGGTGAAAGAATGCAACTTCGAGATTGACCAAGATGGAAAGCATCGGAAGATACATCTTTCTGAACTAGAGGAGATCAGGCATGCTGCCTCTGAAAATGAGAATCTAATCCGAGAAAAGATGAAATCTTGGCATGATGCTCGGATTTTGCGAAAAACATTTAAAGTCAGTCAATGGGTTTTACTCTTCAGTTCCCGATGGAAACTTTTTCCTGAGAAGCTCAAATTCGGGGGAGTGGGCCATACATTGTTACCAAAGTTTTTCCTTGAGGAGTTGTAGAGCTCAAGGATCCAAAATCAGAAGAGAAGTTTAAAGTGAATGGTCAACGACTGAAGATTTACCATGATGGAATTCCCCGGGATCCCGACATTGATGTCGGGAAACCCTACTGCGGCTAAGGTAGTTCTGAAGTCGGGCATGCCGACTCTAATCGCATGCCCTTCTTGGGAAGTAACCCAAGTATTTCCTCAGTTTTCCTTACTTTGTGTAATGCTTGTTTTATTGATAGTTAGGATTTGTTTTAGGGATTGTTTTAGCTTTGTTAATTGTATTTCCTGTTTGAGTGTACTGACGGTTTGTTTGAGTGTTGAAGCGAAAAGACAATCTGAGTCAGTCAATTGAAGAATATTGCATACATGTCCAAAAAACAGAGTTTACTGAGGACCAATTATTTGAGCATTAGGAGCTGAAGGTGTTTCAGTCAGAGATACATCAGTATTTACCCCTAAATCTCGATCTGTTGCTGGTTTAGAAGAGGGTTGCTCATCGGACACTTGGTCAGCTTGTGGCAGTACTTCGGGATCTTAGGTTGATGGCAACTTTGGTTCAGTCCCTTCCGGGATGGCATTTTTCATTTCCTCCCTCTGCACTGCTGATGTCAAAGTTGTAAGGTCACTTTCCTGTTTTCAAGAAAGACAGAATGAAAGATTGGTTAATCTCGGATTCAGCATGGACCGGAATGGAGATTGGTTGCTTCTAGTTCTGACACCACAGGAGTTTAGTTTGCAAGTGTTTGAGATTACCTGTGGTTGAGTGGAGGTCGGAATGTCAGTTGAGGGTATTTGAGTGGAAGATGACATTTTTTCCCAGTCTGCCAATTCTGTGATATCATCACTCCACTTCTGCATAAACTGTATCGCGTCTTCAATGCCCAACTCCGTATTCCATGCTGGAACATCTTTGGCCTTGGAGGCAACATCGGGCTCGGGTTGATACTCCATTCAAAATTTTGCCCCATTGCAGATAATGCTTTCTTAGCTTGAACCTGGCATATCTTGAAACCATCCTCGATATATGGGACTGCGATTGGGGCCGAGACGTGAAGAAAATCCTCAGAAAGAACAAAATCATGAATGGCCAGCTGTCGTTCCCTTTCCATCTGAGCTGGAAGAATGGTTTCCAGAGTCTCTCTCTTCTCATTCATCCAATAGAGCACTCCGGACAACTTATTGAATTGAGCTTGCTCCTTCTGGAAGTTCTGTTCAGCCTGGGCTTTTTCAGTTTCTAATCTTGCAATCTCAGCCTCACAGCCAGATTTGTGGATCCGCATGTCATCATCAACCCATTGTAGTTTATGTTTGGTCTGCCTTAATTCATGATTCACTTCAAAGTTCTCATCTACTTTTGCATCATAATCTAATTTCAGTTGGCATGAACTTCTTGCAGGGTTTTGAGATCGGTCTTTAGCTTCAAATTCTTGTCTTTCTCATCATCCAAGTCGACCTTTGCTTGCCGCATATCAAATCTTGCCCGATCTCTTTCGGTAAGCACCTCTACCTGCCTTTTAAGGAGCCTATCAATTTCGGCCTTCATTTCTTTCATCTTGCTTTCTTGGTCTGTCGCAACTAGTTTCTCTTTCTCATACGAGGTCACCACCTTTTTCAACTCTACCACCATCGCTTCCAATTCTTTCTTCTCTGCCACCTCTTTTTCCATCTTCTCCTCCATCTCCTTCTTAAAATTTTCATGCTCCTCCTTGGATTTTGTCCAAGTTTCCTTCTCTTTCTTCCACGATTTTACCACTCCTGCTAATCGAGAATTCTGCACAATTGAGGTGAGGATGATGTCAGGCATCAATTTGGGAAGATATGTATTGGAAGAAGATAGCTCATAATGGCAATTTAATTACCTTCCTCTTCAATTCGTTAATCAGAACATCCTTACCCTCAAGCTCCTCTAGCTTGTCTAGCCAACCTCCGGAAAGGACCGACATCTAGATCAGAAAGATGTGAAGAGTTCAAGAAATTTTTCATCATTCCTGACATTAAACTTTTCAAGCCAAACTTTAAATTACCTTTGTTGTATAGGTCGCCATCATTGCCATATGCTGCCGGTATGACATTTCATTCATTTGATCGACATCTCCTTTGGACCTCGGTCCCTGCAGATACTCTGCACACAATGTGGCCTGGCTCATGCTACCCTTAGTACCCTTTGTCGGATCCGATAATACCTTATCCTACTCCAAAAACCGCCAGTTGGGAATAAGGGTGCCCTTGGGTACAGTCCTCCCGGAACTTGTATCTTCAGGGCCAGCTGCTGGACCAATTTCTTGTTGCTGATCAAGAACTTCATCCGGCCGCTGATCATCAGCACTGGAATCATCTTCCACCACCTGGTTCTTCCTTCTTCTCTTTGTCGGCTCAGTCTCCTTTATCGGTGCTTTCTGTATCTGAGTTTGACTCCGGGTTTATGGTGGAGCTATTTCTTTGATGGACGTTTTCTTTCCTTAGGCAATCTTTTGTCGTTTACTGATTGGCTCCTCGGTAGCAGCTAGTGCAACCTTCTTCTTCTTCTGATATTTCTGTTGTGGTTCTTATATGGTAATCCCTTTCTCTTTCATTGTTTCCCTCGTGAGATTTGCTCCAATTTCTTCTGCTTCCAACCCCGGTCTAAGCGGAGATTCCACATATGGCATAAGGGCCAAGCTTGTTGACTTAGGAATCGCTTCTTTTGTCTGAGGAAGAGCTTTGGTGGTCTGCCCTGATGGTGTTGGGATCATCAAAATAAGTGAATCAGATGGTGCAGCTTCAGATCTCTGCTTTCGAAGAACTTGCCGCAAAGTGTCAGTCTCTTCCACTTCTTCACCTTCTGGAATGGGCTGCAAACCAGTATCAGGGACATCGGGATTTCCACCTCCTAACTCCAGAGTGGAGGCACTCCTTTCTGCTAGTACATCTTCAACCATATCCTTCACTGCTGGATCTACTTCGGGCACTTCCGGAATCTAAGCAACTTGTGTAGAAGATCCATCTCCCTGAGCCGGGATAGGAGAGGGAGTATCCAATGACTCAATAGCATGATCCCTCTCTTTCTTGGTGGAACCAAGCAACTGATAGACAAGCTGCCGATACATCACACCTGCAAACAACCAAATTACAAACAGTTAGAGCCTTCTCATATGCATATACCTGGACGATTTCAATAGAAACATACGAGGATGCGGCACACGGACAATGCCACATAGTTCAAGTGCTAGAGGAGGGACAATCTCATAATGCTTGGGTATCGGATATCGGTTTCTGTCAAAGGTCTCCAGGAATGCCAAATCGGAATTCATATATAATGGTTCTCTGTCAAAAGGAGTAGTGATGGGAACATTGCAATAGCGGTTTGTCAGAAAAGGCCAGGCTTTAGCACCTGAAATTAAAACAAATTTACACTTCCAGCATTTGATGCTTTCCCGGCCATCAATTAGCCTATAACTCTTAATGGCTTTGAAGGTCCAATATCCACAATCTTTGGGAGGAGCCGGAGTGAGAACTACGAGTTTGTGCCACAACTTCAGCAACGGTTTTCGGCCAGCCGTATGACAGAAGATGATGAATGCATTAATCAAGGAAATCGAATTTGGATGAAGCTGGGCTGGAACCAAGTTGTACTTTCTCATTACCGCCACAAAAAAATGGATGAAATGGAATCCTCAGACCATTCTGCAAATGGTCGAAGTGCACTACAACTGTCTTGTTATCGGGTACGTCTAGGGCAGATTGATTTGGCGAAGGCAGGTACATTTGATATCCAGTGGACAGCGGAAAGACAATTCACATCCCCTCCACATCTGCAATGGTAAGAACCCCTCGCACATCTCTGATTTTTCCATCATTACCAACCAATTTGATGTCAGAAACATTTCAGGGACGATTATCCATCGACATTCTCCACTCAAGCTTTCTGCAGCACACAGCTAAGGAACAACAACTGATAGGGTTTGTGAAGTAAGGGGGTGATACCTGGATCTGGTTGCGTAATTCTTGACTGGTTTCAGAGCTCGGAGTTCACTTTCACCGATGACGAGTTTTCACTAATGGAACTTCAAAGGTTTTTCAGAATCAAGATTTTCAGGGGAATTCTTTGTTTACTTCGAAATTGGAATTTTGATAGTTTGCTTTGCACGACTTTCGAGAAGGATTGCCTTTTCGTTTTCCCGGTTTTAGTAATGGGCCCCGCACACTTTTCTTGGCCCATTTGATTTGAGCCCTACTGAGTCAGAGTTTAAGGCCCACTTTTGCACTTCAGCGTTGTTCAGTGTGAGGGGAGCAGTTCAATTCGGGTTTTCTTCTTTACACATGAGCTATATTGAAGCTGATCAAATTTTGGCTAGAACGTAATGCCAGCTTTGACAAGTGATGAGCATATCTTGCGAAGACATTCAATATTTGCAAAGGAAGGCGATCTTTCATATTTCATAAAATTCATTACATGACAAGGAGAGAAAAGATAGAGACATTGTTTGAGAGAGAAACATTTTTTAGAAGAACAACGGGGGAGAGGGAAGAAATCTTCTTTGTTGCTGCTTCTGCTTCATTCACCATCTTCTTCTTCTTCTTCTTCTTCTTCTTCTTCTTCTTCGGAATCAGGCACCTCCACCACCTGGGCCGGCGTATTCTTTGGCCTCCATGTCCCACCATATAGCCCGACCAAACTCCTCCAGAGGTATGCTGCATTACGGCAAATAGCATTATGAACTAATTGACTAGTTTGAAGAAACAATTTCAACAATTTGACTTACTGGGGTGTAGACAACTTGTAATCCCGAACTGCTCGAGCTTCTCCAAAGATACAACTCTTTCAAACTCGGGAATGATGGGACGACTGCATAAGAAACTTTTCCTTACTGCCCTCTCTTCCCATGGTGATCCTCGGGGCTGCCTCCCAAACCTTCGCAGATCATCGAACCAATCTGGGTTTGTGTTGGGATACCAGGATGAATGTTGATGTTCCACTCTTTCTCAGTCACCAACACAAACTTCCTTCGCCAAATGATTGGTTCCCTCTCTATTGTGCAAACCTGATAACCGAGCCGAGGTCTAAACAGATAAAATCCCTAATCATAGGGCTCAGGTATCAGCTCATAACAACTGGCGAACACAGGAAGGGAGGGAGGCGTTCTACATTCATGGCTCTGAATTATGAAGCTTGTGATATATCCAATCGATTCAGGGGTCAGTTGCACAGGAACGATCTTGAATGCATTCAAAACCCGAGCTGTGAATTGATGGAGAGGGAATCTCAAGCCATTGGTAAAGTGTGCTAGATGGATAACTATTGTGTTCTTTACCTTAAAGTTCAGTACCATTTCATGAGCTAAGGGTAGCTAGTAATCGATGCCGGACATACGACGGAAAGCTATCTGAATGTTGAACAAGTCATGCTCATCCAGAATGCTCGTGGCCTCGCCTATCTTCATCGGTGGTGGACCGGGATATTTCTTGACCAAGGCTTGCCCGATCCCCTCCATGATTCCATCCATGTTCTCCATTCTCTCTGATTCAGTTTTTGTTGTTTTTCTCTGTGGAAGTGTATGCATCGTCTCCATGACTGACGGGGTGCTTTTATAGAAAGATCACTACCAATTAATGAGGGTAGTTGAATGACTTGTCGATAATTAACAACGGGTTGCCACTATTGGCTGTTTATCTTCCCATCTGCACTATCTATCAGGGAAGATTTTCCCTCTCTTGTGTGTCATTTATTATTGATTTAATTACTGATTCTCTCGATCTTCATATTAATGACCACTTCATTTTTCTGACAGAGGTGCACTAGAATAGGAGCTACTGAGATGCAATTTCAAATTTTATGTTTGCATTTCCAATTCAGTTTCTCACTACTTACTGATGCACGTTCTCGGATGGTAATTTCATTCATTACAGACTAGAGAACGTTACGGAGGGATAATACGAAACAGGAGCGGGAAACGATACAAGAACTCTACTTTAACCAATAGTGGGGAAAGTGCTTCTTTCAGCCATCACCTTTTGTTACATTTCCTCTGCTCTGCATTTCATAACTGTTATCGTCTTCAGCGTTACCCAGCCTCCAGCCTAGTGCGGCAGGACCATAAAGAGTTGCTTGATCCATTGATAGAAAACCTACAACATGGCACTGCATTAGTTCTTTACCGATAATATCTTTTATGCACTAATAGGCTTACGACGGTGTGATAATGTTTCTATGTCCCAGAGCTCAAAATTTTTCCAACCTGATGATATTCTGCAGTTGTGGGGTAGGCCACTCTGCCGCACCTATATGATGAAGAAAGGCTAGCTCTCTTAGGGTGAGCCCCCTGTCCGGAATAGCAGGCGATCGCCAGGGTGTCCTTAGGGTGGTGCTGATCGGGAACACTCCACCTTCCACCAAAATGAACTTTTGTTTCCATAGCTCTGGGCTTTCCATGGAAGTCACTAACTTGCACCTCTCTAGCAACACGAACTTATGATATCCGGTTCTTCCTAGTTCCCGCACCAGTTCACAACATTCATTAAATGCCACCAGGGAGGGGGGGCATACCAAACCAGGCACTTCGGACAATAAAGCTTACAAGGTAGGCTATTGATTCCGGAGTAATCTGGGCTGGGAGAATCCTATAGGCCTGGAAAACCGCTTTAAAGAATGGATGTAACGGGAGCCTGAGACCTAGTTTTAAGTGATCGAGGTGGATGGCAAGTGCATTTTGTGCATCGGTATCAGCAACAATTTGGGTTCTTAATGGAAGAAAATACTCATACTCAGGAGGACATGGGAAGACGATGTTGATATCATTCAGGTCGGCCGTTGTAAGCATATTGGTGGCCTCCCTCAACCTTCTTGGTTGAGGTCTTGGGAGCCGCATCACTCCGGCACGCCGATTTGGATCCATCTCTCCTCACTTTTTAAATTTCTTGATTGGCTTGATTTTCTTATTGCTTATTGCTCTTTATATAGTGGCATTGCCTTTATTCTACCCTCCTCTCTTTCTAACATCTATCTCCTCCCCTTAATAATTGCAGAGATCTTCTGTACGAAGTACAGTTCTCTCTTGAAGGCACGTGTTTCTCTAATTCGGGTAATTGTGTTGCTTGCATTCCCTTCTTTGCATTTATTATCTTTCTCTTTTTCCCGATATTTCACTCTGCACCTTGCTCGAGAACGAGCAGGTCTTTAGTGTGAAGGGGTTGGGGGGTAGAGTATGCATTTATGATCTTTTGATTTCAATAAACTCTAGGGGATGAGAGTTTGGAATTGTGCGGATTTCGGATTGATAACTGAACACCGACCTAGTCTTTCGGATGTTTCCTTTTTGGGAAGGGGGGATTCGGGATTACGTTGAGCCGATCAAATAACTTTTTGGGGAACTTAGTGATATCGGAACTTGGCAAAGGTGTTTTCGGTCACTGGATTCTGCATAATTTTCACACTCACAATGGGATATTGATCTTAACGGTGTGTATCAATGGTGGAACTTGTGAGTGCGGTACGAATTCCGACCTTAATCTCTCTGACCTTACGAGGATGACTGATCTACTTTTTCAAAAAAAAAAAAAAAAAACAAGGAACAATGGACGCCAAGAACTACCTTATCTTGTAAGAACATAACCCGACCTCGTTGCTTGCAGAAGTTCGAGGGCGCGTTGATAAGAGGACTTGGTAGATCTACGTATCTTAATAAGTTTGACTTCGGTGACCTTTTTGACTCGGGCAATCAGGTTCCCACAAGGGTATTCTCGAAATACCTAGCACCCAAGGGCTTACGGGTCGAGATTGATGTTCTGAAAGCCTGATATAGGGGTCAATTAGAAAGCTCAATGAAGTCAGACACAAAAACAAAAGAGGAAGTAATGAGTAAAAAGATGGATCAGTTATCTTAGCGGTGGAAGGAACGGGATGTGAAGGATAAATACCAATCTTAACTTTGGGAAACTTTTGAGACACTTTTATTGTTCGATATCCCCATTTCACAATAACACTGAAGTCTCAGTTTACCGAATCATTTTAGCCGGGAAGAAGAGTCACTTTGAACTTCGGAGGTTAGAAGAAGATGGATCCGGAAACTAAAATCTCTAGACCATCGAGAGAAATTGGATCAATTGACAGGAAGTTCGGTAATTCGATTTTGGTCCCTTTTCTGTTATAATTTCCAACTCTTATTCCTGATTGATGTTTCGTTTTGAATAACATCCGATTCTCATTAACTTGTTTTCATGAACTTTGCTTGAGGACAAGCAAAACTTTAGTGTGAGGGGATTTGATTAGTGCAATCTTATTCACTATTTCTGTGCTTAATGTTCTTCGGTTAATCATTTCCTCATACTATTTAGAGCACTATTGATTCCTATTTTATCTAACCGGTCCTTAAGAACACTTGGTGGGAAAAGTGATTATTTCAGGTTCTTAGCGGGTTCGGCTATACTTTGGCCGAAGTCAGTTTACCGACCTCCCTCTTTGTCCAAGAAGAACTTCCGGGTACGATACCACGGACTAGGAGCAACTCTTCTACACATCGGAACATCGAGCTCAGGGTACGACATCACGGACTATGAGCAAGGTGAACTCCAAGAGAGGAACAGAGGATGTTGGGATTCCGATTCCGAATTGCTAGGAGTATGGTCAGCTCAAGGCTCCAGAATACCGAACTCAAAGTAGTTCGGAAATTCCGAATACAACACTTCACCTATTCACTTCGGTTTTTCTACTCAGTGAGTAGCGAGTCCCAAATGAAGGATCCAGAAGGAATTAGGCAGTTAAATCTGAACCAATCTGGACCATCGATCCTGTACAAGCATCTGATTGGTGGATCGCTCAACAAACTTTCACCAGCTCACATGGACACGTGGATTGTAACATCTTCTATAAATAGGCATTGAGATGAATTGTAAAAAGGGTATTTGTTTTGCTAGTCTTTGCCTTCGCAGACTTTGCTTTCATAGCAGACCTATAGCTATAGCGAGTTCTTCATTTCCATACTTAAAGTTGTAATCATTCTTCAAAGCAATGAGAATTGGATCGAGTGATTTGACTTTCTGATTTGATCTCTGTTTCTCATCCACCTTCTTTTTCAATATTAGTTTCATCCATTCATTCATCACTTAACATCCATCACCACTCTTATCACACTCAATTGGGGTGTGCATTCCTTTATCAAAGATTCAGGGGGTTTAGATCCAAAATTGCACGTTTGAGGAGAGAGAAGTTAGAACAGAGGATGGAGTTCTTGTGGACCAAGTTGATCTCTAGTTAGAGATATTCTCATGCATATTGAGGTTGAATGATGATCAATTCAGCAATCAAAGATATATGTTCGAAGAATTCTCTTTCATCTCTGTCTATTCTCATTATTCAGTTCATTGAATTCGTAGTGAGTTTTCTAAATCTTTGCTAGTTTCAACCATTTTCGTACGTGTGCTTTCGTACCTTATCTGAGAGCTTGACAAAGCCCAGATCTGAAAATCTTACCAGTGCGGCTTTAACCCAATGTCGTTGAGGTTAGGTATAACTGACCGAACGAGATC
>JAOWBR010177189.1:0-10960 GCA_028571145.1 Dionaea muscipula
TACTCTTGCATGCTTTGATTAATGCATTCGAGTTGCATGTTTTATTCATTTATCTTGTGTCGTGTTTCATCTCACCAGCTATCGCTTGCTGTCGGATTTCACCCTTGTTTGTTTTGACAGATCTTGATCATGATTGGTAGACGGATGCGGCGGGGAGCGGTGATGCCTCATAGGATTTACATTTCATGTCTCTGCTGCATGTTTATGATATTGTGCTACTCTGATCTCGTTTTGTGTATGATATACACGTTGGATTTATGTTTTCCCCGTTGTGGGAATTGATGGATGGATTTCATGTATTTCATGTATGTTAGTTTTCATGCATGATGGCTGTCTTTCCCTTGATATTGAACTGTTTTAGTATCTTGCATGATTTCCTTCGGCTTCAATGACTCGTGAGTCACCTCACGAGTTATCGCCAGTAACACCCGGTTTTGAGGGTTACACAAATGATTAACTCTTCTATAGGAATGCATCATTTCGACCAAACGTACATCATTAATGGATTTCAATCACCCAATCGAATGTCATCATCTTCGATAGGAAAAATGGGATAAATCTAACCTTTATGTCGAGAGAAGCCGATCAAGCCGAGGGCTACAATTGACCATGCTCTACGCCCCCACCTCCATCTGATCGACATCAGGAAACAAAGAGGACAATCACAAATAATCAATTCGATCCTCCATGGCCAAAAATCCATCAAAGAGATATGGAAAGAAAAATCCCGAAACACTCACCCATGATTAGTAGAAGACACGATCATCGTACCACCGTTGCTCAAGCCCAATCGCCGATCGTCATCATTTTCCTTGGATGTTGTTGGCACCGATGACAAGATAGAAGAGAGGGAGAACATGAGTTAGGGGGAGGGGAAAAGAGAAGAAACGAATGGGAGAAAGAAAGGAAGTAAGAGGGTTTCCCCAATTAAACCAACTAATCCCTCTTCTAATTGAAGAGGGGCACAATGGTAATTTCCCCCACCTCTCTAAATAAAATAATCTGTAAAATGGATAAAAGGTCGTCAGCAGGTTTTGAACCCGAGACCTCTAAGACAAGAATTAAATCGTTCCCTCGAACCTGGTTAAGCTAGCTGGTACTTTCGAGGATTAAATAACCTGGTTAAAAGATAAACGGGTGAACGCATCCTTCCCCCCTTAAAAGAATTTTGTCCTCGAAATTTAAAATAAAGAGCCAAAAGAGTTGGTTCGTCACATCCTTCCCCCCTTAAAGAGTATTTTGCCCCCCAAATCAAACGAAACCGAATGTCAAAAAACAAATATCTCGGAACAGGGGTGGGTACTTCTCACGCATCTCACTCTCGCGCACCTATGTAAACTCCTCGACAGCATGATTGCGCCATGTTGAGACGCAGAAAGTGCACTCAACGCATTGTTAAGTTATTCTAAAATGTTTCTCTTTCAGTCCATAGCGCATCAGTTAAGCATGTTTATTAATTATATTGTGCTTGCCTATATTACGGTTTTTATGCGTTATTTTATGCATTTTATAGGTTGGACGTGTGCCGGGACCTTAATAGGTCAAGTCTGGACGTAAATCATCTCCCCACGTAGGCCTGATCCCTCAAAAACTCGTCTAGACCGCTCAGCCTGGCCGAAAGCATGGTCCAGACCAAATATAGCCTGTCACGGTCGTGACTCGTGTCTCACGACCGTGATAGCGCCCTGCAGCTGTTCTATTTTAAGTTGCGAGCTGCAACTTCGATTTTCCCCTTCCTCTCTCGAACCCTAGCGGCTACAGCACTCATTTGGAGATTCCAAGAGGCGATTCTGCCTTTGGAGTAGGAGCGGAGACAGCGGCAACTATCTACACTCACCTGGCGGGACCAATATACCGGCAAGACGCGCACCAATTAGATCTGTCCATTTAGTATCTTACTTTGGCTAGTTTTGCAAGTTTTGATTCCCTCATGTACGTCGTTTGTGCTGATTTGTAATTGGATGTTTGATTGATGATTGTTAGTCGTAGGGTTGTGATTTATGCGAAACTGAATCTGATTAATGATCTTTCTTTGATTAATTATTAAACCTCTCATTGATTGTGTCATTTTTTCCGTTCATGTTAAACGGATAGTTTGATCTTCATGCTAATGAATTTTAAACAAAATAAACAAAAAATCGATGAGCCAACCCTAGGGTAAATCTATTGTGTAACGGAATCGGCCGAACGCTTAAAATCATTGATCCAATCGCGACCTGGTTTTGGGCTCGCAAATTACTCTGAGGAATTACACCAACCACGACCGTGACGAGCCCTTGAACCATGGACGTGGCAGTTCTGTCATGGGTGTGTTGCGCTCCATCCGCGCGCTGATGCCTACTATTTGCTTCGGTCGAAGTTGTCGCCTTGTGCGATGACATTTATCATTTATTTTATTGCATTTTATTTTTTATTTCAGCCTAATCGAACCCGGTTTCGATATATCCCCTCACTAGGAACATATTTAATTCAATCTTCTAGATTTTCAACCGTCCCGTGGCATGATACTCGACTCGCCGCTAGCTTCGAGTTGGTAAACCATTTAATAATTACAAATATTAAATAGAGTGCGCCTAACGACGCGTGCTATCATTTTGGCGCCGTTGCCAGGGAACGATCGTTTAAAATTTTTAGGTTGAATTTAATCTTGTTTCTAGCTGTATTTTATATGAGTCTTTTATTTTTATTTTTAATTGTGTTTTATTTTATTCCTGTTTCCTGCTCTGTTTAGTTTTGTTAATTTTTATCATGCTTCCCTAGTTAATTTTGGACCTTGCAAGTTAGGGCATAGATCATTACGGCCTAAAATTGTTAGAATCAGTCTAAATTTAGCAAAAAGGCGTAGAATTAGGCATCGACACCCACAAACTCTAACGATGGAAGACCCACCACAAAATTTGTAAAATCAAAACGGTCTTAATAATGGGGTAGTCGGGGATCAGAATGCACTAAACATAAATAATGCTGGGAATAACGGGGCTAATAATAGGGTAGTACCACCATTGCACACACACTTCATTCCAAACGTGTACGACACACCGTCATGCATTGTTTTACCTACAATAAATACTGCCCACTACGAGATCATGCCCGACAATATTCAGTCATTACCTCAGTTCACCGGCTTTTCTCAAGAAGACCAATACAACCATCTTTCAGAGTTTCTATCCATCAGTTCGACCCTTAAACTTGACAATTTCCCAGTTGATGCGATGAAACTAATCACTTTTCCATTCTCACTGTGAGGCCAGGCAAAATACTGGCTTAGCACACTGCCGCCCCGCACTATTAGGATATGGAAGGAGGTGAGTGCTGCTTTTCTCAGAAAGTATTTTTCAGTTGGAAAGACACAGTAGTACCGTCGTGAGATCATCACTTTCCAACAATTCAATAATGAACAATTATTCGAAGTGTGGGAAAGGTTCGGTGATCTGATCCGTAAATGCCCTCACCACAATATCCCTAGGTGGAAGTTGGTGCAGAGTTTTTATTTTGGCCTTTTGTCAACGCTCCGTCAGATGATCGATGCCTCATGTGGAGTGTCCGTGATGACGAAGGATGAGAATGAGGTATGGTGTCTATTTGAAAACATGAGGGACGCCTCTTAGTTTCAATCCACTTTTGACCGGAGAGATAGACCAGTAGCTGCCCGAGAAGAAAATAAGAAGAATGTGAATGAGCTTAGTGTAACTGAAACCCTTGCATCCTCTGTTGCAGCCCTCTCTGAAAAATTAGATCTGTTGTTAAAGAAAGATGCGGTCACCGTCCCCTGTCCTGCACAAAGAGAACCATGTGTTACTTGCGGTAACGCTACACATCACTGGACTGAGTGTCCATCCACCCAGCCATACCCATCTGACCCTCACAACAGTCGGTCAACGCTGCTTAAGGGTATTACCCACAGTATCCTGCACTTTCATGGCGGTAACCACCACCTCCACCTCCGCAACCTACCGCGGTACCTCGAACGAATTCGCCGATGATGCTACCAATGCCCACACCATTTAAGGCGACAATGATCAAATTGATGGCTGAACAAACACTGATGCTGGCAAGCATGACTGAGACCCAGCAGCAAGTGAGAGTAAACACGCAAGCGATTGCGAAGCTGGAGATGCAGGTCGTTGAGCTTTTTAGCACACTAAACAGGAGGGAAGACGGGCGACTGGCCTATCCTCCCAAGGGACAGTAGTTAGATAGGCAGAATGCCCTTTCTTTGTAAATACACACTTTCTTTTCGTAGTTATTTGGTTGAGTCGTCTTGGAAATTTTGTTACTTGTCTGGGATTTCTGTTATCCCTCTCCTTTATCTGGTTTTAATAATCGTTGCCGGTAGGCAAGTTGGGGGGCTTGGGAAGCTGGACATTTTTTGCTAAATCTTTTTGGGATGCTTTCGCGGAGTTTTGGGATTCCGAACTCTACCTCCCTGCTTGCTTTATCTACTAGTAACATTGTTACTGCTACTTCGGATATTGTCTTTCGAGTAGTGGGGGCTGTTCTTGCACACCCATTGCACTTAGGGTTGCTGGGATAGTAACGTAGGAGTGACGCAAGAGGACTGTGCGGATGATAGAGTTTCCAAAGACATTTCCTTTTCCATTTATGTTATTTCCATTTCTGTTTCTGGTTGCTGCTGTTATTTTTGTTTTCTTTGCAAGTCAGCTTGCATGGATTTCAGACCCTTCTCAGCTTTCAAGTGACTTCTTTCCACTCTTTCACAGGATTTTCGAGAATTAGTTAGGGGGAGTAGACTGCGCTTTAATTTTCGCCTCTCTTCAAAAATTTTAGCATGTGTTTTATTGTCGCTTACTTTGTTAGTTTCTAGTACGCTGCATGATAGATAAATTTTCTATGCTATATGAACTTTAGTTGCATTAGTACGGTTTTCCTGTGATGCATTCTCTAGGAATTTGATTGGCTTAGACTAGTTTAGGTTGGAACTTCCATGGCAATAATAATTTTGCACTGTCCAAGTCTGTGGTATGATGATGATGTAGCATACACAGCTAGGAATTTTAGTAAACACAAGTCTCCTTATCTATGAGTAAGAAGTTAAGAGCTACACAAAATTAGAATACTGTAGTGGTTTTTATTGCGTTAGCGAATTGAATTTTGGAATTCTAGAAACTTGGTTTGTGTGAGTTTGGAATGCTGCTTAAGAAATGACGATTACCAATAATTCTTGATTTAATTTGAGCCTTTAGAGTTAACTTTTATTCATTCCAAATGCACCCCTGTTAAGAATTACATATTATTTATATTTCCCCTCATTTAAAATATCCTTTTTTTGCGCCTCGGAGTTTTTCTATAGATTTTTACTCTGGGTATTTTGGGTATGTTTTGTTGGTATGTTGGGAAATTAGATGTAAAGGGTAATGTAAAAAAAATAGAAAAAAAGATGAATGAAAAAAAAGCGAAAAAAACAAAGAAGAGGAAAAGGGAAGTGAAAAGAAAGAAAGAGATAAAAAAATTCATCTAGTTCGAAAAAAAGGAAGAAATATGACTGTTGAGAAAAAGCTTGATGAAAATTTTGGCATGAAAGAAAAAAAAAAAAGAGCAAGTGGAAAATGAGAAAGGAGTAGAAAAAGGAGAACTGTTTTTGCCTATTAGCTGCTTATAAGTGTTTGCCAGAATAGCTTACATTATCCTTGTAGTTACCTGGGTTCCCTCTTCTACCTTTTACCTTTCCCTGGTCTGACTCCTTTTTTTCTACATTTATTGCCTACTTCCCTTAAAATTGGTAATTCTGATATTTAGCGGGTTAAGGTGGTAAGAATGACTGTAGTCCCTAGGATTGAATTATATCACTAATTCAATATTTACTGATCTATAGTTTAGGATAGCTTTTATTTTCTATGAGTGCTCTGCTTTGATTAGCTCCATCAGTCTCCTCCTGCTATTTATTTATACACATCTCTGTGAGTTTTGGAGCTAGCACTTGTGCTGAATTTATTCTTTGTACATGCACGTCTGGCCTAGTGGTAAGCTAGTATAACTTGGATGGACAAATACACACTCTGGTTGTTCTTGTCTAGCTAGTTGATCCTTGTCTTTTCTGTTTGAGAGTTATGACAGGGTTAACTGTAATGTGTAGGGGTAGTTTCACAACGTAGTTCTTCATTCTTTTCATGTTAGCTTGATAAGGGACTAGCAAGGTTTAAGTTGGGGGGTGTGCTGAGACACAGAAAGTGCGCTCAACGCATTGTTAATATATGCTTTCAGTCCTTAGCGCATCAGTTAAGCATGTTTATTAATTATATTGTGCGTGTCTGTATTACGATTTTTACTCGTTATTTTATGCATTTTACAGGTTAGACATGTTCCGGGACCTTAATGGGTCAAGTCTAGATGTAAATCATCTCCCCACGCAGGCCCGAGCTGTCACACCCCACCCCGGGTGGACCGACGTACGACCCGTGGACCCCTACCATGGCCCGTACAAGCCTATAACCCGAACTGTCCAAATAAACATCAAGAGTCTATCATGAAACAGGGGTCTAAAACTGGACCATAACTACCATCAAACATCAGAGTGAAAAACTAAGGTAAAGTCAAAAGGTCTTGTGACCAACCAAAACCATATGGTAAACGGAAATATCCAAACAACAATCATGCGGAAAAGAAACTAACATCTCAAACAAAGTCTACTGAATGAAATGTTAAAACACAAGAGATCAATCCCTAAGAGGCCGCGAGTCCGTCTCCCCAATGCATCCTCCTAACTCAACGTCACTAACCTATAAAACCGTTCAATTGGGGGTATACACAGGGTTAAAAGAGTATCAAGCCATGCTAAAGAAGAATAAACTGTGCAGGGTTCCATGAGGGTGTGGGAATGGTCCAATTTAAATGTAAGATATCAGCTCTAGCACCTTAACCCGCAGCGCGGAGGTACTAGAGAAACAACAGGAGAGGACCACCCACCACTTGTATAGGCTATAACTCATGGAACGAAAGAATAAACATATGACAGCCAAGGATGCAATACTCGAAGATAAAATGATTAACAGTTGTCATGCAAATCAAATGGCTAACAAGTACAGGAGGACGCATGATATGAGAAATAAATAGCAATAAAAGCAGGAGACAAGTCTAATGTAACACTCATATCATGAATCCTCAAATAAGTGTACGTCTCGTGTTACCACACATAAACTCTCAAGAACCAGTACGTCTCACCACGTACATGAATAACCTCACGTTAGCACCCGTAGTCTACCACATTCAAATAATAAAGTAGCTCCTATGTTTACCACAAACTCCATCGGTGGCACCCGTAGTCCACCAGTGAATGAAATAACTAAGGTAGCTCCAAGTATACCCAAAATGCCAACTCATGCGCGAAACATGGGATATCCGGCCTGACTATGGGTGTAAACCAGTGTGGCGACCAAAATAGCCCCCTATGACAGACTCCATCCAGGTCGTGCACAAGACCTAACGATGTTGCGACACACGGTAACCTGTGTGGCCGAAGTTGACCCCCGAAGGAGACATATCCCTCGGGCTTAGATAACTCATAACTCCTCATCCACCTCACCATATCTCACATGATACCTCTAGTCCACTCACAAGAAAAGAATATAGATGGCCCACAAAACAACTATAACTATCATGGATAACCATCATGATCAAACAGTGAAAAGGCCAGCTATAAACATGAATATAACGAATCGAGGAACATGCGAGTGGACAACAATATAATTACATTCACATAGCAGAGCATGAACTGCAAGAGAGAGACATCAAGAAGGTCTATGAAAGAACGACAATGCATAAAATATGGAGGTGGAAGGTAGGTACGGATTGTATACACCCCTCACCTGGAGTCGAGCTAAAGCCAACATGATCTATGATCAACTACCACACTCCATAGACGGTCACGTCACCACCTACGTATAAACCAAAGGAGGAAATCTCACTAAACAACCCATGCATGTCAACCACGCAAAACAGAGCACTAATAAGGTAAATGACGCCTAAACATGCCTCTAAGATCAATTTACGCCAAAAGGAATCAATTCTGAACTCACCGGAGGAGTAAACCACGAACAGGGCAAATCGGTCGACCACTTTGATCCGAAACGGTCGATCAGTCATGCTCTGCAGGTAGGACCGAGAGGTCCTCAAAAAGTCAGTCGATCGTTCCTCTACTCACTCGGTTGACTGAAGCCCCCCTCCTCTAGAAATCGAAAAACCAAATAGACAGACCTCCAAAAGGCAGGTCGACCGGAACCCTCAAAACCGGTCGACCGGATTGGCCTGACGCAGAAACATGAATTCTACAGAATCACAGAATTCCTAAAACACAACCAAATCAAGAATCACGATACCTAGGCCAATCCAACATCCAAATTACACCAAAACGAACATAAGCAAGTCACAAAAACCATCCCTAGCATGCCCAATCAACCTAAGACATCAAAAGGGCGTAAAATGACAAATCCTGAAAACGACAAAACAATGATGCATCAATTTAAAGCTCGTCACAATCATCATCAACAACAAAAATCCAACCATCCAGCATCACCATCACAAATCTATGAATCCAAATCAGGGCAATCATCCAATCGAGCAAAAACCGAAGAAAACTAACCTTAAATCGAAGCCCGATGAAAACCGATCAAAATTAAACGAGCGTGCGATCTTCCTCCTCCTATCTATGGCTGATCAACAGTAAGGGGAAAAAGAACCAGAACCATCATCCATCAATTCACCATCCTCACCACAATCAAATCCTTAATCAAAGGAAAAGAGAAGGAAAGGGGGAAAAACGATACCGTGGAGAAGATGACGATCCAATGAATGTCCCTTCGGTGGAATGACTAAGCCGCGCGCCGCCACTCTCCTCCTCTAATGCTTCCGCCGCAGCTATGATGAAGGGAGAAGAGAAGGAGATGGTGAGAGAGGGAGTTACGTGAAAGAGAGGGGAAGAGGGGAGAGAGATAATGACTGTGGGTAATTAAACCCCCCAAAATTAAATCCCTAATCAATAGAAGGGCAAATGGGTCAAATCCATCCCTCTCGAATGAGATAAAATCTAAAAAAGCATTAAAATGCACCCCACAAGATTCGAACCTGAATCCTACATGAAACAAAACCCCTCATCCGCTTCCACAACCCGGTTAGGCTAAGTAGAAGTCTCAAGAATAAAATCAAACCAAATAATATATAAATGGTCGAGTTATCACATCCTTCCCCCTTTAATAGAATCTCATCCTTGAGACTAAAACCTAGAAGCAAAACTAAAACTAGGGTTCATCACATCATTCCCCCCTTAAAAGAGGATTTCACCCTCGAAATCAAACGAAACGAAAATCACATAAGAGAAAGTCACAGACCTGGAAAGAGATGTGGGTACTACTCGAGCATCTCACTCTCGCGTTCCCATGTGGCCTCCTCCACGACATGGTTGCACCAAAGGACTGTAACCAGCTGCACGATCTTGGTCCAAAGTACCTTCTCTTTCCAATCCAGAATCTCAACCGGCTGCTCTTCATACGTCATGTCGTGACGGACATGCAGAGGCTCAAAATCAATGACGTGGCTCGGACTGTGCACGTACTTCCTTAACATCAAAACGTGGAAGATGTTATGCACCTCAGCCAACTGCGGTGGAAGAGCAACTCAGTAGGAAACATCCTCAACTCTGTCAAACACATCAAAGGGATCAATGAAGCGAGGACTGAGGTTCCCCTTCTTACCAAAACGGATCACCCCCTACCACGATGAGACCCTAAAAAACACCTTGTCCCCAACATAGAATTCGAGATCACGTCTGCGGTTATCAGCATAGCTTTTCTGCCTATGCTGTGCCGTCAAAAGTCTGTCTCTTATCACTATAATCTTCTCACTGGCATCCTGTACCAACTCAGGCGCCGACAACTGTCGCTCACCGACCTCATACCAACATGCAGGTGATCTGCACCACCTGCCATACAAAGCCTCATATGGAGCCATCCCCAAGCTGGTTTGAAAACTGTTGTTGTAAGAGAACTCAAGCAGAGGCAACTGGTCATCTCAGTTCCCATTCCAATCCAGTGAACAAGCTCTCAACATATTCTCTAAAGTCTGAATGGTCCTCTAGACTGGCCATCTGTCTGACGATGATAGGTTGTACTGAAACTCATTGTCATCCCAAACTCATCATGAAAAGCTCTCCAAAACATCGACACAAACCTCGGATCATGATCTGAAACAATGGACACAGGTGCGCCATACAAACGCACAATCTCCCTCATATAGAGACGATTCATACACTCCAAACTGAAGGTCACCTTGATCGGCAAAAAGTGAGCCGACTTCGTGAGTCGATCAACAATAACCCAAACTGTATCATGTCCATTCCAGGTTACTAGAAGCCCGGTGACAAAGTCCATCGTAATGTGCTCCCACTTCCACTTAGGAATGGGAAGCGACTGCAACTTGCCCGCAGGCCTCTGATGGTCAACTTTGACCTGCTGACAGGTCAAACACTAGGAAACGAACTTGGCTATCTGCCTCGGCATACCTCGCCACCAAAAATGCTCCCGAAGGTCATGATACATCTTGGTGGCGCCTGGATGAATGCTAGCTTAAGAGCAATGAGCATCTGTCAACAACTCGGTCCTTACCTCCTTATCATAAGGAATGCAGATGCGTCCCCGAAACCTCAAAATCGAATCTGTGCCACCAGCAAAATCTGAATCTGAACCATAACTTAAACCGTCAATGATGGCACGCAGCTCCACATCATCTCGCTGTAATGCTGGAAGTCGATCTCACAGAGTCGGACGAAGCAAAAGCTGACCAATTAAACCATTCACTCTGCCCTGAACTGGCTGAATCTACAACCTCTGAAACTCATCAATCAACTGAGGTTGCCTGGTCAAGTATGCAACGCTACCAACTATCTTTCGGCTCAACGCATCGGCCACCACATTGGCCTTGCCGAGGTGATATTGGATCGTCAGATCATAAT